>VZTD01005779.1:176453-278538 GCA_013397725.1 Rhagologus leucostigma | reverse complement strand
CCGCTGCGCTGCCGCCGCCCGCCGGCTGCGCCCAGCACGGGGAGCGCCCGCACGGCACTCGCGGAGCCGGGGCTGCGTTTGGGGATAGGGAGAAGATCAACTCCCCAGGTGCCAGGGGGGACTCAGAGCAAGGAGTTATGTAAGGCACCCCCAGGACGCTTTCCCAGTTACTGTTTGCGTAATGGAGACGAGTTGGAGTAGTACGTTTAGATTGTTTTATAATCTCTGCTCATTGTTTGAGGAAGACAAGGGTCCTCGTATTTCTCCGTCTTTCAGAGCATTAATCGTGCCTAAAAATGCAGCCATGTTACCTCTGCCTTTTTTGTCTTAAGATTATAAATTAAGTAGTTTCACGCTGATTGACACTTGTATAGAGTGCCCAGCAAATGCCACACGAGACCAAGGAAGCATGGGTTTTGGGTTTTTTTAACAGCTGCTGGTGAATTTCGCTTGCCTGCTCCACGTTATCCTCTTGCACAAAGCCACAGCTCTCCCGGTATGAAACAGGCACCATAAAACAGATTTTCTAGAAATCTGGCTGTAATGTAGATCCTGGGGATGGGTAGGAGGTGTCCACGTTGAGCTGCCAAAGACCCAGCCAGTCTGCCGAACGTGATGGTGGGATCAAGGTTGTGGGTACAGCGGACGAGGAACTGTGGTTTACAGCCAGGCTAAGGAGATAGCAGCTCCTGAATTCGGCTCGGGGATTTGACATCAGCACTTCCTGTGGCTTTAGGTGTATCAGTAGTTTCTTTGCAGATCACATGCGTCTTTCACTTTTAACTAGAAGTTTCTATGGAAGGAAGCAGTTGCCATACCTCAGTTCTTCTGGTTGTGAAATGAGGTTAAATTCTTACATAGCTCCTTTAAAGCACTGGAAAACCTTTGGAGAATGGTTCAAGCTAGAAGCTGCCAGGGTCAGACATGAGGAATAACTGTCAGATTTCATCAGAATTAGTTAAAACTCTTAACGATGTAGTGAAGATCTTTATCGTGAGGGTTGAAAAGAGGAAATAACAAAATTTAGTTTGCCTATGCTTCCTGTCTCCATTCACAAAGTAAGACTATTAATGTCATCATTCTGGTCAAAGTCTAGTTGTAGCTATTTTGGCTTCCAAAAATAATAACTTCAGGGCATCAGCTGAAACCTGCTCAGAAAAGCTGGTGCAGAATGAGCACATCACTCCTTTTTAGAGGAAACTACACTTCAGTTCCAGGCAAGTTTGTAAATAGCTTGGGAATGTGCTACATCTTGCTGCAAAAGTAAGAGTAGTTATAATTATTTTCAGGAAGACTGAATTAATTTTCCTGTAGAATCTGTCAGCACCTGTCCATAATTGCCCAGAGAGATTGCTTGTGAAAATACCGAGGAAGGGTGTTTTTGGGCTTTTTCTGTTCTTCACATATCAGGGTCTGATTCCACTGTCTCTAAAATCCGAGCAAACTCGAAGTAGTCTCTGCAGCAGCTCTTGTGAGTGGCAAGGATTGAAATCAGTTTCACCTTGGCTGACAACTCTAATGACTTTTCATGTCTAAGATCTATGTTTAAGCTTATACAGTCAATACAGTAGATTCCCTCATTCAGGTTTTTAGCTTTCTTTTTGGTAACACGTAGCATAAAAGCTGAAAATCCTTAGGCTTAAAAAAAGGATGAACTTGTTCTTCCATTGGCTTTTATATCTTTCCAGAAATCATCCTCAACAAACAAGTGTTTGTGGCAGAGAGTGCAGTGATATCTTACGGTTAAACATATGGTCTGTTCTGTATTTATGAGGTTGGCGTAGTATTAACTGGTCTGTATTCTAAAGATATAACATGGAAGCCCAAGCAGATACATGCTAAGTCCACTCAAAAGATTTCTGTAGTTAAAAATACTTACGTATACATGGATCTGCATTATTTTTATTGTGTAGAAATATCTCTTCTGCTACACTGTTTCCATATGTGTGTTCCTCTGAAGACATTATTGTGGCAGTTGTCTCCTCCTGAAGGATAGCTCTTTCCTCTCACTAATACAGATTCTTCCAAAATTGTAACTTCTGTTGCTTGCATTTATAGTTTGTAAAGCTGTGTCTGAGTAGAGTTTGAACACTATTCAGCTTCTGGCTTTGAGAGGTAGGTTGCCTTAAGTAGTGCTGGTGGTAGAGAACTTTCAGTACTTCAGGTGGCATGTGCAACACCACTGTGGACACTGAAAAGCTTTAGCAGAGGAATTTTTCAGCTTTCTGCTGCATTCTGTGAGAACTTTATGTTTCTCACAGGAACTATGAAAAACGCTGTTAAGGGTTTTTGTAAACTATTTCTCTATCTTTACACCTGCTGTTTTTAGCAAAGGATTGTTATGATATTTTGAGAAAAATGTTTTGAAATGGGTGTTGTGTGGACTGACCAATCACCCTGATGAGTGGTTGGTCAGAGGTCCAATAATTTTCTGCCATTCAAACAAACATTAAGCCAACTAACATATAAAAACCCATCTGTATATTAATAAATAATTCCATTCTCCTGAATTCTGGATGCCTCGTTAATCTCTGGCCCGGATACAACAGCGACACCACCACTGCTTTATTTCTGTTGTTATAAAAACACTTACAGGCTTCGGTTACTAATGTAATGGTTCCGTTTCACAATGAATGGTCCCTTTCCTCAGTCAATTCTTTTTTTTAACCTCAAAAAACACAACTGGTAAACTTGTGCAATCACACTGTATCCAAAAAAGTCTTTCAATTTTAGAGCGGTGGCCTGTGGAGGTTATTGTAAGCAGGCTGCAATTATTCCTCGGATGTAAATTAATAAAATAAAAATTAGGAGCTCTGTAACAATTTAACCACTCAGCAGTAATCCACTGAGCCCAAAAGATGGAAAAACACCACATATGAGAGTTTGTATGCAGAATACAAATACAGGATACCATTGTTTTTACGGTACTTATCACTTTGTTTGAAGTGTCGGTTACAGTCTGTAATAGTGAAAGCTCATAAAAATATTCTTCCATTTTGAGAGTCCTGGTTTTGTTAGCAGGAAATGGAAGGGAGCCTCTGCTCTAACTTAAGTGTTTAGCTGGGCAACAAACTGCAAAAGCAGCTTGCTAGGCTCTTACAATACCTAGCATTAAAAGCTCAGTGACAAAATATGTAAGATTCCCAGTCGGTAATGAAGATGGATTTGTTTTAGTACTGTCTGTTTAGTTGTCAGAACAAAGATTTATATTACTGCTCTCCTCCCAGATAGACTCAATTTTCTCTCCCACTTTTCCTGAAGAATTAGCATGTGCTACCAGCCTGGTCGTTGTGAAACACTGAATTCAAACTGAACCACAGAGCAGGGTGTAACAAACCAGTGCCTGTCTTCAGGATGCTGGTTCATGAAATAGAGAAGGCGGGAGGATGTAAAGCTTCAGGCATGGCTGTGTCCAATATTGCTTTTGGGAAGACAGAGTAGACCAACCTGCTTTTGGTCAAAAAAAATGTAATCAGTAGCTTCAGATGAGACAAATGAAAATTAGTACAGAAAAAGTCTTCCGTCTTGAGCTCTTTTGCTAGTTTTTTTACATGAAATTCAAATCTGACAAACTGCTTGGAGAAGAGTTATGTCAATTGCACAGAAAGATAATTTGTAAATATTTTAAAGTTTTTGCTAAAACAATGAGACTTTAACACCAGCAGCATATTGGTTCTAGCCAGTCAGAATATACCAGTTTAAGCCAGTATAAAGGGTTGTGTTAACATTTTTTTTAAAATGAGGCTGCTTTTGGTAAAAGTCTTCTCTTTAAAACGTTAACAGAGAGGAAACTGCTTTTAGACTGCATCTCTTGCTTCAGTAATGTTCCTTGGAGTGTGCTTCTAAAGCAGCCAGAAAGGTTAGGTTACTTCTGACTGACCTTCCTCAATGAATAATTGTTCCGGTGATCAGGCCAGTATTTGTGATCTTCTGTTACTATGTGAGACTGAAACCAACCAATTCTGTGTTTAGCTTTAGGTTAAAGGCTTCATTCACAAGTATGTTTCCTGAGAACAGAAGATTCAGAGTTAGTTTCAGAAGTCTGTGAGGAATGTCTGGCTTTCTGTGGTATCAAACTAAAAGTGGAAAGAGGAAAGGGCAGAAGAACAGCTGAAACCTGAAGGAAACAAAAGCAGTAATAATGGAAATGAGAAAGCTACCAAGACAAGAATAGAAGGGAACAAAAATCCCTTAAGGGAAATGCATGAAGGGAGAGAAATACTAGAACTAAAGATGGATAAATAGAACAACAGAGGACATAAATAAGAGGAAGAAAGAAGGAGTTCTACTCTATGTCCCTCCCCAAAATATAAAGAAAATAGTTGGGGTAATGTAAATAAAATCAGATAATTATTAATTTTTTTTTTTAGATAGTACCAGTTGTATGCTGCTGACAGTCCTTGAGAAGACTCATTATAGTTTTTCATCTTTCTCAAGTAAAGCTGAATTATTTCTGGAAGTTCTCAGAATTTAATTATGTACAAATACATAAAACAAAAAGAAGAGATTAGCATAAATAAGTATTTGTTCAACAAAAGGGAAAATAATGTCATTACTGTTTGACAGGAGAGAAGGCTAGGGAGATTCTTCTTTGGCATCTGTCAAGGAGGTTAGTTATTATCCCTTCTTAACTCTGTCACAGGATGAAGTTCATGTTTTAGGATAACAAAGAGACATTAGACAGTGACCTAGATACTTACATAAGAGAAAACCCACTTTTCACTGTTGACTAGTCCACCTGGGTCTGTTCACATGCTGTGCTCGAGAAAATGAGCATTCCTGCTGTCTTGATACTGTTGAAGGCATTACATTTCAGATTCTAACTTGTTGCCAGATTAAAATAGATTAGGATCTACATCTAAGATTCTGGAAATTAGGTGTCTTAAAATGTTAATATGTGTTCTTCAGCTAATGGAGTTTTTTTTTAATAGCGGTTTGAATTTTAATTATACAAGGAGCTTTTCCTACTAAGGGATTTTATAGGGAGCAGCTTTTACTGCAAGGGCAATCTCCCAGGGCCTCTTTTTGTTAAATATGGTATAGAAAATTGTTTCTATTTACAGATTTTGTTATAACGGCAACCAAATGAAATTTTTTTTGGTAGAGTAAAATGGTAGTTAAAAGCCAAGTATTTCTGAATGTTGAAGCTCCTTTTAGTGCAAAAACATAGCTGATGTGTATTAGAATTTATGTGTGCTCCAGATATGCCTAGTAGAATTTGTAAACCCTCTGGAACAAGTGGCTGTGGTTCAAGGAGCGTCAAAGCTGTGCACAGAGCCTGGCGACGTTTGTTCAGCCTGAGAACTGCACGGCTCTGGCTTAGGGAGCTTTGAAGATGTGCAGAAACCCTGGTGATCTCATACGGTTCTTAAGCTACACTTCAAGTAGATTACAAAGTTGGCAGATGCCCAGAAGAATTTGTCAAATCTATAAACCAGATAACTGCTGTTCATTTTATCTCCAGGTAGAGGACAGAGTTTAGTACATGATGCTTTGGGACTTGAAAATAAATACAGCATGCCTTAACTGTACAAGTGTAAGTGGGCACAGGCAAGGCATGTGTCTTAGAAATATGCCTGACATGAAGCACTTTCAGATACATCTTCACAAATTATGATACGAAATGTCACTGAATAAATCTGTATGTCTGAAGTAATTGAAATTAACAGTATGCATAAATTGACAGCGTGGATGCATGTATAAAGTTGTATTAAACTTTGCAGTTTAAAATAAATGAAATGCTTTCATGATTTCTATTTCTAGGTCAGACAGAAACCTATTATTAAAATCATGTTTACACATTCAAAAAATTAGGGAAAGTAAAATTAAAAATCACACTCTTGTAAAGGAAAATTCTTTAGTGAGCCATTTCAACAGTAGGTCCCATTTCCTTCATACTTAACAACTCTTACAAGCTTATTGCCTCCTAGTTGTGTATTATAGGAACATCTGAGGCATTTGTCAGTTCTGAGGTTTTATCAAAATACTGAGCTATCCGTTATGTTAGTGATAACTCAGGAAGGTTCATGAAAGTTAATCAGTGTTTGAATTCATTAGTTGGTTCCATCCACTGATACTTACCAGCCTGACAGACACAATGATTTTGAAGACATATGCAAAACTTGTGTATAATTTAAGTGTTTTATTGACCCTTTGTAGCAATTGTCTCAGGTTTGACAAGTCTTTTCAGGATCTGATTAAATCCAGTTAATCAGGTACTTTAAACTCAGCTGGTGAAAAGTAGCCTTTCTTTCAGGTTTACCGCCCATGCCTTGCAAATGTATTTGGGAGTAAGACTGGACAGAGATGGAGACTGAGAAGACTGGGATTGAAGGAGGAGAGCAGCTAAGCATTATACGATGGATGATGTGACGAGGATTGAACAAAACATTGTAGAAATTTGTCAGGGCTGCCAATGAGCCTGTGGGGAACAGAGCTATGCTTGGGAGACCTGGGGAGGTGATAGTTCAGCATCTCATGGTAGTCTTGAGTTCTCATTTCCGCTGTCAGCTGCCTGTACATTTATGGCCTTCGTGATGTACTAGGATAGAATGTCAGGGCACAAAACCTGCAGTTGAAAACCCTGTCCTTATTGCCTTCTTTACCTTTCAGTAATTGCCTTTACCTCTAGAGTATGTCAGTCCAGAAAGAACACCATGTACGACGGAGTACTCATCTTTCTCTCGCCCTGTCTTCTCTGCATTAGAGGTCTACACTTGGAAGAGAGCTCTTATACTCAGCACTTTACAAACTCTGTTCTACTCCTTTTGCCCTTAATTATACGCAGGCTGGGAACTAAAATTGTACCATATGAATTAATTCTGTGAATGGAAACTGAAAATGCTGCTAGCCTAGATCTTTTACGTAAATATCGAAATCAGACAACATGAACATCTGCAAGCCTTTATAATCACTAGGGTGAGTGAAGTGTTTGGCTGGGGAGCTCTGCCTGTTGCTGAGGGTGCCTTGCTCTCTGGCAGCTGGGAACCCCTCTTGGGAGCATATTCAGAAATGCTTCCTTTCTTTGTTGATGTTGAGTATGACAGTTCAGTGACTTTAATTAGGCTATTTTAACTTTTCTAGCCTTAAATGCAACCTTACGAGTACATGCCACTATTTACAGGACCAGTAGCATACCTTCTCTTTTCCTTAGCCTTGCTAAATTCCTTCCCGTATCCCATTTCTGTGGAGAAATCCCATTGTGTTCACTGTCAACAGCACCCAATACCCTGCAGGAAAAGCTTGAGTTCAGTACTGCCAAATAGCTACTTTTGCTACATGAAGGCTTTGGAATGATTCCTTAAATCAAAATGCTGTTTTATCTTGACAGCAGGAACAAAGCATGGGAAGAGAAAAGGGTTTTCAAACCAAAGCAGGATTTTCTTATCTAAATCTTCCCTGTCCACAGAATGTTTAACTTTACCTCTCCTGGGCCTTTGGTAGAACTGACTGAAGTCAGTCTTCTGAGTCTGCTGTACTTGGTGATAACATCTTCTATATCTGACCACTTCCTTCAGCAGTCCTTCGGTGTGCACAATGGACATCACTGGATTGCTGGTCGTGGTAGAGCCCTGTTGTTTAAATATCTAAAACACCCTGCCTTGAACTTCAGTGAGCAAATTAAGAGGAAATGCAGTGAGTGAACGTGACCATCAAGAGGAGTGGCAGTAGCAGTGTAACAGTTATGAGGCATTTTGATACTTACTGTTCTCTCTTTTTTTCCTTCTCCCTTAAGTGACTGGGAGCCACGATTTTTCCTCCTTCCTCTTCCTTGCTTATGTGTTGAACTGATTTTAGGATTAGGGTGTTGTTCTGTGGGAGGAAAAAAAGGACAACCAGAACAGAAAAGCAGTCTGTGAACACATTTGTTGTAAAAATGTCTGGTACAATCAAATTAATTTAGAAATCCATTAATACACTTTATACAAATACAAATTAGCTCTCATCCTGCAAAGCCTGTCAGGCTTTCTTATCCGTTTCTCTGCGAAGCTCAGGGAGAATAAATAGACATCCTGGTTCCTGCCATATGGAATTACAGGAAGAGGAAGGAAGCATTGGTGATTGGGAGAAAGAAGAGGAACATGTATGTGAGGAGTTGCTGACAGGAACCAAGCAGGTTTGGGGGGCAGGAGGGTTGGCTCTTTTTTTTTTTTTAATAAGCTTTTGCAGTGAAAATCCCATCACCCATTTACAGCAAGATAGTGCTTCAGTTGAATAAAAGATAGTAATCAACACATTTAAGTGCAGTAGTGCCCAAAATACGGTGTACACTTTCCAGGCAAAGCCCACATATCTCTATCTGATGTTACATGTATTTATTCAATTCTTTTCTATTTTGCCTAATACTCTTTTTTTACTCTTTGTACTCTCTTTCCACAGCTTTCCTATTCCTTCAGGCTTCTTTATTTCACTGCCCAGTTTTCTACATCATCTTATTCCAGTTGCCTATTCTTTTCCATCTTCCCTCTTATTTCACATTCTCTCCTCATCAGGTTCTGTCTTTATTAGTTAAATACATGACAGCTTCTTTTACCGTATACCCTTTTCACCATCTTTGTTAAGGAAAGAATTGAAAAATTGGTGCTCAGCTTTGTAATTTCAAGAGCTGAAGTGTTTTGGTTTTTGGGTTTTTTTAAGTGTTCTTCTCTTTAGTTAAATATCCAGTTATTTACAACCAGCTTAAAATCATGCTTCAGTTTTGGCTAATGTACGATAAGTGAGAATATATGAACGAATGAATCTTGTAGAAAAGAAACTGTACAGAATTGAGCCCTATTTGTGTAAATGCTATTTATACAGCATTCTTGTACCCCCACAAAGCCCACACTGAGTACCAGTGAAGTCATTGGGCTCCTGCTTTTTTAATTTGGCTGTAGTACAGCTTAAACTGTCCTGTGTTGGTGAAAGCATGTGAAATGGCATGTGTCACTCCATTCTTTCACGGCACAGTAATATTGGCTCCCCAGTTTAGCAGTTGGGGAGGAATGCAGACATTGCACCGATTTTGACCATCAGAAGCACTTTTAACATGTCTTTTGTTCCTAGGTACAGTGCTATACTAATACATAGCCTCTGAAGGAACTTACTGAATAAAGAAAGAGCTGTATTTGATGATAGAGAAAATGATTGGGTAAACTTGATTTTTTCTTTCAAATCGATGGAATTATGCAGTTTATATAATTTGTTATATCAAAGAAGAAACCAATTTAACGTGGAGATCATCATGTTAGAACATCCTCCTGTAAAAGGAACAGTAAGCGCAGTGCCATAAGCTATTAATTTACATACAGTGACCTTTGTTCTATCTTGTAGCAGCATAGAGAAAAAGGAAATCCTGCATTTTCAGAATAAAACTCACTTTGTAGACTTTAGGTGATGGCTTTTGATGCTTTCTGATAGTCCCAGAAAATGTTAGGAATTTCTCTTTGCAAGACTTTTACACATTATGCTTCTAATCACACGTATATTCGTGTGGACACTTCTCTGAAGGCAAGAATGGTGGAAACCAGCAGAAAGCAATTCAGTGGATTTCTTCGGAATGCAGCTTCATTCTAGACGTGATCTGAAGTGCTTGCTTGTCTTTATGAAGGCCATAACTTCTCCTTTTACAAGGTATCATGGTTCTTTGTTTCTGCTGTTGAGAACAAGGTAGAATTTAAGTTTTCTCTTAAAAGTCTGTGGAAGAAAGTGGTAGTGTTCTCTTGTGAACATAAAATTTGAGTTCAGTGCATGCACCCAGCTCAAAACAGATGGCTGGAGAGAAAAATGCTCTAGATAATGCAGCACTTCAGTTTAGCAAGGAGTAGCCTGTTTTACGTTTTCTTTTTTTCTTTAAATTGGTATCAGATAGGCTTTCTGATAAAAAGCAACAGCTGTGGGCTACTGGATTGTTTTTAGCCTACTTTTAGCTCTGCCACTTCTGAACAGTTTTCTGTGCTTCAGTGATCACAACAGTGAGGTATCTCTTGGCAGTGAGCATACTTAGCAACTATTTAAACTTCTTTATTTCTAAAATCAGAAGTTGTCATCAACAAAACAGCATCTTTGGCTGTACATAAAGAACTTGCTGGACTTTTGAAAGCTGGTCAATAGGCACATTTTAAAAATTACTTAGTTTTGGCAGGTTTTTTGAGACACAAGGCCTTTCTGCTTGACCCTTTTTATTTCTTAAAAAATATATAGATGAGCCTATTATTTTTTTTTTCCCATCACCAGAAGTTTATTTCTTACAATCAGAAATATGCTGAGGAGCCTGCTTCCAGATTAAGATTAGACTGTCTTTGGGCAGAGATGTAAATCTGAGATCAAGGAGTAGATACCAAACTTGAAAACTCAGAAATTCTTGCAAGTCCCTGATTTTTTAATTTCTTTTAGCTCCCTAACTTCTTGCAAAAGCAGCTTTATAACAAAAAGGTCTCTTCTGAGTTTGGTCACAATTTGGAATGAAAATATTTATGTTTTAACAATATTTGTTTTAATACTCACTTGTCAGCATCTCAAAGAACAGCCAGAATGGGGCTTTGATGTCCACTGTGGTGTTGTGTTTATGTAACAGATTCTGTACCACTCAAGCTTTCATCATGTAGCTCATGTTGGTGTTGGACTTTGGTATCATGTTCTAACTTTCCGAGGCTCTGTTCAAGTTTAAAAGCCCAGGTCTGCCTGTTTAGGTGAGCATACTATTCTGCTCTGTATTTGAGGAACTGATTTGTTCCCAGAATTCAGCACATCATATGAATCTTTTCATTCTAGATGTTTCTGCTGCTTCATCTAATGTAATCTAAGGGTAATGTAAAACCATCAGACAAAAGAGTGTGGTTGCTTTGACATGAAAGATCTGCATGCTAAACAGAACTTATAAAGAGGCATTGAGGCATTAATTTAATGAAAGTAAAACTTACATTCAGTGCTGAGACACGACTTCTTTAAATTGAATACAGCAAACTCTATCAAATGACAGGTTTACGTGTGTGTTGTAGACTTAAATGATGCTGTATTGGAATGCCTTAAATGACCTGGTTGCAGAGCATTTAGAAAAGGTAATCTGTTGAAACCAGCTTTGCTGCTGAAACGTCAGTGTAGTCAGATTATAGCCTCAGTTCCCCATTGCCCTGTATTATGCATAAAGAGACTGCAGATTTGATTTCAGATGGTATTTGGGCCAAATTGTAGCTTAAATATTCTGCCTGAGCATATATGACCATAGGATAATGGGTAATAAAGTGATGCTTCATAAAATGGCCCATGGTGCCTTCATATTTGAGATGACTTGACGAAGTTTCATGTTTAAATACTCCTCATGGTTTAGTAGAATTAATAGCTTTATGATCTACAGACAGAGGGAGGTTTTTTTTGCAGTGACTCACATCTGTGGAAGCCAGAAAAAGTTGCAGATGTTCAGTACACTGGAGAATTTGTGGCACAGGGGAATTAGTTGTATTCTCAAATGACAAGTCAGTTCAGTGTATCATGTTGTCAGATAAAGATGAGAAATTCTGACTTCTCGTGTATTAGAGAGAAAATGTAGACATGCTGGCAATGGGTGACAAACAGTTGCTGAAAAGATAAGAGCACTCAGCTCTGTTGTAAAAAAAAATGCCCTCTGAAGAGGTATCTATATACATTAATTCATCTAAATAACCTTCTAATTGCGAGAGTGAAGATATTGTTTAATTCCATAAAAAGTAGAGCAGTTAAATAAAACCAAGCTTAAATTTAGCCCCCTCCCATCTGTTTCTTTAAAAAAGGGAAAACAACAAGACCAAGACAGTGGACTGTAAAAAGTTGTCTTCCGTTCTACTCCCATTCTCGTGCAGGCTTTAAAGTTAGCACATTGCGAAAGGTTGTGATTGACCCAGATGAGGAAATAGAAATTAAGTGAAAACTGTATTTTTATCTTGAACTCTGAAATGTGAAAGTAGACAAGTGACATAACAAATGAAAGGCAGGCTGTGCAAAAGAAATATTGGTTTGATTACACGTAAAACATTTGCTCCTAAAATGTGGTTTTCTACTGTGACATTGCATCATTAAAAGAGATATCAAGGTGCAAAATGTGTCATAATGACAGCTAGAGTTTAACTCAGCATTTTCAAAGGCCTGTGTTCAGACCAAAACTCGTTATTCACTTCAAAATATAAAGTTTTTATTATTTCATTATATATGCATCACCTCCTAACAATAAGCTGTGAAGTTTCTAACTGCTTGCTTTAATAGGAATGTTGAGTTAATATACTTCTGCAGCTCTGCTAGTAAACAGTTCACAAAATAGCCTCTGTGGTACTTATGTTCCATTTGGGTCTTGTATACTGTCATCTCACAAATTCTGAGGGTTTTTTTTAAAACCTGAATTCACATTTTTAATGCTTTCTTTTTCTCTTCAAATATATAAATAATTAATAATCTTTCCTCAATATTAAAATATTGTAACAGAAATCAAGCCTCATTCAAGTTCCTTTTGTTTTGCCTTTACGACTGAAGACCACAGTGAAAGAGAGTCTATCTTCCCTGTTCTTTAAAGTTGTGCTCAGATCCTTCTGAGTAATAAGAAGGAGTTACTAAGTCAAGATAATGTTACATCATAGTCACCAAGTTGCTTTTTCCCAGTAGTAAGACTTAGCTTGCATGGTACTTCACAATCACAGTCCGTCGTTGTATATATGAGAGTTCAGGCAGTACGAAAACTGCGTACACTGTTGAGTGAATGCCATAGAGGAATCTCATCATAAAAATTAACAGTCTGTAAACAAGTGAAGCAAAATAATTTTAGATGTAAAAGGAGTAATTTTTACTTGTGTTTGAGACCTTTTCTTCATGAGCTCCAAACTGCTACCTGTTTTGTAGGGCAAAGGATACTTAACCTGTTTGGGGAAAAAAAGGAAAATATTTGTTAAATGAAAGTTAGATAGCAGGAATAGTCAGATGAGGAATTTTCCAATCTGTGCTCTGGTAATTTTTAGAAGGATCAAGCAGTTACATTTGTGACACAGCAAGACTTAGACATACCTGCGTGTCCTACTTGGAGACACTGTGGTAGAAACAGTGAAAGCATTTTGAGCTGAAATTTGAAACGGGTTCATGGAATCATAGCAGAAATACAGAACCACAATTTGGAAGGATTTTGAGGCAGTTGAACCAGGTCAGCTATGACTTCGTCTGGCTGCTAATTGAAGCCTCTGTAGTTTCTGTAACATCCCTGCAGGTAGTTTCAGGCTTCCCCCTTAGCCTCCTCTTTGCCAGACTAAAGAGGCCCCCAACCTCTTACACATCACGCGTTGTGGGAACTTGAGCATCTTGATAGGTCTTCCCAGTTTATCAGTGTCCTTGATCTGGAACACACAGAACCAGACATGGAACTGTGGGAGACAGAAGTCCTTGCAGGCATCAAGCAGAGCCTCGATCTGCTGGTCATGCTCCTAATGTAACCGAAGTATAGTTTGCTTTATTTACTTTGGGAACATGCTGCTGCCTCATGTTTTACTTGGCATCCCCTGTAACCCCTGGATCTTTACAACAGTGTGTTCCCAGCCTGCACTGGTGCTTGAGGTTATTCTGCCCTAGCTGCAGAACTTGACACTTACCCCTGTTGAACTTCAGGAGACTTCTGTTGATCCAATCCCCAGGTTTCTGGACAGTGCCTCTGGACTCCTCTTCGGTATGCCAGCTGTTCCTCCAAATTCAGTGTTGTCTGCAAAGATTACAAATGCGTATCTGCCTTCAGGCTATACTGGTTTCATGCACAAACTGCATACTCAAAATCTGCTGTTCAGCCAGTCTGAATAGGGCTGGTAGATTTATCTTTGACTTCTTGATAATATGTAAAGCAATGATGAACCCTTCATAACTGTGACTCCAGGAAAATTAATTTATTTATTATATATAAAATACAAAAATTATTTGTAAAGGAAAGTTAGAAGTCTGTATACCTGAAAAATTGCCTAGGAGTGTTGCTTAGTTACTGCTAGTGCCGCATAGTGACCGCAGTTACAAATAAACACAAGTTACTACAAGTTAATGCAAGTGGATAGAGGATGGCGAACCTTTGTTTCTACACACCCCACGGACTTAATTTGGCAGAATCACACTGGGGATGAACGATGGATTATCAGGTGTAGCCTAAATAGGATTTCAGCTCTTTCTGTGCTACATTACTTACTTAGCTGATGAGGTGCATTGAGATTGACTTGCAGCAGCAGTTAATGGGAAACCAATGGGTCCAGATCTCCCAGTCATTCTCATGAAAGCCGTACTGAGCTCCCACTCTGTCTGCATGTTGTTGATTTAATCTTTTTGAGTTTTAGTACAGCTTTCATTGCTGTTTCTATGATTCTATGACATGATCATATTGCTTTCCAGCTAAGCAGGGGAGAGTGCATACTTGAGCATTCTCTGACGTGAAATACGATGAGCCAGAACATGTACTTCCAAGCTCTCCTGAGTCCCACAGTTTAGTCGTATCCACAGTTTGTCTGTCATGGGCCATATCTCTATTAACTAGAGAGGTAAAAGCCTCTACCTAAATTAGGTTCATTTATCCCAACTCACTGTGCTTTTACTTGTGTATTATTACTAATTTATTTTTTTAGCTTAGGTAATAAATTTTTATCAACCTGGAGCAAAAGGAAGCTTTACCAAGATAGATTAATCTATCCTTGCAAAGTTATGTGGTAGCATCTTCCAGTTCTTATCCTTCTAGAGCACCTATGGTGTAGACCTGTAGGACAATCAAAAGTTCTGCTCAACTAGATCAGAGAATAATTCCCTTTGACAGAGGCATTTAATACTTCTCTAGTGGGACATAATTGCACTGTTTTTAAAGAGATTATCACAGTGGATGCTATTCACAGGGAAGACAAACTTCAGTAGAAAAGGGTGGTGGTGACCAGATGTGTTTCCTGGGATATTTTATATTTTTCGGCACTAATAGTTTTTAGTTCTCTTTCTCTGGGCTTTCCTGTACCCTTTTCTATAGAGGAGTCTGGCTCTGGTTACACATGAAAGTGCTGATGTAGAGTGTGGGAGTGCTTAATCTGAGAAGCTCTGATACCTAGGTGAGATATAGAAGGAGCTAAGCGTGTCCTTTCTGCTGGATTTATAGCAGATTTGAAATTATCAACAGTAACCAAACTACTATTCATTGTGCCTAGCTGCTTGGACATGAGGAAGTAGAAAGACTTCTTTTTTTTATCTTGTTCGTATTGCTGAATTATCGATTTTCCTGATAAATATTGCTTTAAGGATCAATTTCTTACTGTATTAATTAATATTACCTCAATAACTTTTCATATGATGCTTTTTCGTGTTAATAAAATGGAAAGGAAGAATATTAAACCTGATAATGCTCTTCTAAATTTTTATTCTTATGTGCAGCATCTAGGAGTAAATAGGATATGGTCAGCAACAAAGCTGCTTTGCTCTATGCCTGCTGGTACAGAAACATCCTTTTATTCATTTCATTAAAATATCAGCATATCTACTGTAGTTTAAATTGTCAGCAGCTTTTGGCTTGTGTATAATGCACACATTTACTCCATGAAATGTCTCTAAGCTTTACCCCTGTAAAGTGTGACAACTTCTGAACTATTGTTTTCTCTTCTTCCCCTTTATTCCACTTTCAAAGGGCCAATTATAATGGTGAACATAAAGTTTCAGGAAAAACAACCACAAAACTTACTAGGAGAGAGATTCTTTCCTCAACTGTGGTCCCTTTGTGGCTGGCATCTGTGGGAGTTTTATATGCTGAACGAGAGGAATTTCTTTGGTGTAAACACTGTAGATGTAGGATACAGAAAGGATTGTGCTGTTCCTTACTGTTTGGTGCAAGATACCAAGTGGAGGGTGGGCTAGGGCACACTGTTGAAGTTTTTCAGGCTATTGACAGACCATTGCAAAGGTTCTTAGTGCCTCTTGACTATTTAGCGGTCCATAAATAACTCCTAAGTGCACTCAGTTATGCCAAAGGCTGCAACATCCTTGGTACATGCAGGAGCTGGTCAGGAACTGCCTCAAAAATCATGCTGGGTTTTGACTTCAGTTCTCTGTGTCTTCCTTCTGAAGTATCACTTCTTTCATTCCCGTTGGTGAAAGGACTGGCAGCTGATCAGTAGCTCAGTCCTCCTAAGAGTCTGTATAAAATAAATACCATGAATATCCTGAAATACTACAGTGGCAGTTTCTCTGTAGATGCCTGGTTAGGGACAGACTGCATTATGCATATGCTCTGGATTTTAGGTGCTGGTTTCCAGTGTGGCATTCAGAAACCTGAGCCAAGAGTTCTGGCTGTGTAAATAAGAAGTGCTTGGAGAATTCAGAATAGGATGAACTACCAAGCTCAGCAGGAAATCACCCATAATTAATATGCATGCCATTTTCTGATCAGCATGATTTCTGCCTTAAGACCAGGGCTTGAAATTATTTCTTAGAGCTGGATGCCTGCATGTTCTCTAAGAAAGTTTGAAACCTTCTTCTTTTCAAACGTGAATGAAGGAAGAGGCACAACTGGTTTACCACCTTTGCCTTCCTTGGAACAGGCACATGTTTATGCAGGAAAGAGCTCCAAAAGTCCAAGCTTTTCCTCTGCCTGAAATTGAAGCTGTACCCTCAAACCGAACAGGATGTAAGACCTAATAGTAGTATGTGTTCATACACGTTGGTGTAACAAGCCTGTTAGTTAAGGCATATTTTTTAAAAGGTGAGGGGTTTTAGTTCCAGCACTTTTTCCTGTGGCTACTCATTTATTTTATGCAATGACTGTTTAATACAGAGTTACAGAATTGGTTGGGTTGGAAGGGACATCAAATGTTGTCTAGTTCCAAGCCCTCTGCCATGGGCAGGGACACTTTTCACTAGAAAAGGTTGCTCAAGCCCCATGCAATATGAAATATATCTCAACAGAAGAAGCAAGAGGTGTTTCAGTCCTCACATGAAAAATAGCAAAATCTGATTTGAGTATGTTTTGGAGAAATTTTGTTTAAATCCTTTCAGGTAGAGGATAGCATTTAGTTTGTTTTCATGTTCAAATTAATGTGCAAAAGGCACTTTCACGTTTTTGCCATATGCTTTTGTGTTAGATTCTTTCTCCCAAATATTCCTTTGTTGCCTGTGTGTACAGGGCACATTTGAAGCAGGGCCTAGAAGAGCCATACCCTCAGAGATACCAATAAGACTAATATATGAATTTGGTTACTAAGCTGCCTGAGAGAACTAAGGGTTCTGGATTTGGGTTTAAGCTAAATGCATGTGAAACTTAAAAGGAAGAAAGGTTATATTTCTCCAGAATCTGGTGTCTGGTGAATGAGTCCATGGAAGGTAGGCTTTCTACAGTCATCTCTGCATATAAAGCTGATTTTTTTCCTTCCCTGTGATTTAAGGATCAGTCAAGATGTTCGTGGTCATCAGAGGGATAAATGTGTGAGAGTACAGTGGGCATTCTTGATTTGGGGACATAGTATGTGCAACTGTATCGAGTTGACACAGATCCTTGCATCCCTTGTGAAATGTATCCCAAGGATTTTTTTGTACTTCCCATCTGCCCTTCATGCTTCAGACCTCCACATTGTGTGCAGAACCTGAGCCCTTTCAGTTTCTGTCAATATGACTCTTTACCTAGTCTGAGAGATAGTTATTAAGCAGTGAAAGCTGAGCACTCCTCCACTTTGCATACAGTCAGATCCTGCTTGTGGGGGAAGCAAATGACTTGCAATTTAATGTAGCATGTGGCATTTTGCAGAAATCTTTTGTCTTTAAAAGACATATTTCTTTTTTAAAAGAAAAAAAATCTTACTTGCCTTTTTTATTGAGCTTCCTGTAAATATGTGTCTCTTGGGAGCATTTCACTTGTTTTTGGGATGTTGCCCAAACACAGCTGATTGAATGGGGGATTAATAGTTTAATTAAGAGTCCTGAGATTTAAGACATATAAAGTAGCCATTCCTTTTGGAGATTTTCTCCCCTGATTTGTGCTGTCAAATTTTATCTCTTCAAAACCGTATTTTCAGTGGATACCTATTGCATCATCTCACTCATTCGAATGTTCATTATAGTGATTTGAAGTAATACTTGAGGACTGTAACATTCAGATTGTGATTTACCCAGCTGTGCCCATGTACTGTAATGTGCTGCCTCAGAACATCAGTGTCATGTTTACTGCATTGTCACTCTTGTATGAATTTTACTAAATAAAGCTCTTCAAAGGCGTGCAGAGGTTAATGATCACTTGTAACTACAGCAGTCATGCAGAATACTAGTGAGTTTTGTGGAAATGTCTATTTAAAATAGGGTTATAGTGAGCAGTTTGTGCACCATTTTAATTTTGCTATCTGATTCTGCAGTTTTATGTCAGTCTTACATGAAGATTCAGTTGAATCCTTTTCCTTTAGAGAGGATCTGAGCTGATCCTATCACTGCAGTGTTTTTATCGATGCTCTACACTCTATCCATTCCTAAGTGAATATAAATAACTGCATTAATAGGCAACTATTTATCACTAGAGGGATTAACCACAGATGTCTGTTAATCTTAGTAATACCAGGTTTAAAGCCATACATGGTATCTATAAAAGCAAACAAAAAACTCTAGAGTACATTTTGGTCCTAAAAGATTATAGACGAATGGTGCTGACAGTGTAGCCTTCAATTTGTGATATGTGGGCACCACAATCTGCCTGCAAAGTTCATATTGTTGATTTGGGGCCATTTTATTAAATTTTGCTAAACTGCTAAATTGAAAGATTAGTAGCATTTCACAAGCCAAGAAGCAGGGCTTTCCAAAACTGACTTAATTTCCTTTGTATCCTTCATTGACATTAGAGAATATTAAAAGCCTTTTTCTCCAAGGCGTGAGGAGACTGTCCCATGTCTATTGGCCCTTCTGTGGTCGAAAGGAATTTTTTAATTACAGGTTTTAACAGTTGTGTGTCCACGTGGAAAAGTGCATTTTTATTTGATAGTCTTTCCCTCTCTTTCCTCCTTGGGACAAAAATGCCTTGACAAAAGTAACATTAGGCAGGATAATGCAGGTAAACAAGTACTTACAACCATGAGAGTATTTAATTGTAAGATATTTGTAAATAAAAGCGTTTATAGGCACTTACTAGATTTGCAAGCAACCTATTTCTAAGAAACTTTCTCTAAAAACCGAACAACGCAAATGGCAGGTCACTTCTATTAGGAACTTATTTATACACACTCATAAAATTCAAACAGTGTATTTTCAGGGCTAAAAGTTTTCATGCATGTTTGTAATTAAAAGTAGGTTTGTAATTATCATGCAGTTTGTAATTAAAAGTAGGGACTTTTTTGGTAATTTGGAAAAATAAATAAAACCAAATTAAATGCAAATTTTGAAGTCCTCTGAGAACAGCATAAACCACCGTTAAGATTTCGTATCTAAGGAATATGTACTCCATGAAACATCATTGTGAAGTCCCCCAGTCTGACAAGATGCAGAGGCTGCAATTCAGCCTTCTGCTGGGATAGAGAACGGGGGGAAAACTGTATGTTTCCATAAAAAGATAGCTGCGGGGATGAGTGCAGTAGATCAGCTGGTTTAGGGTATGTATCTTGTCAAGAAGGAAAATGGAACTTGCATGAGTGTTGTTGCATAACAGAATGCCTTATGTCTTTTTAATTAAGAACTGCTAAGCTAATTTAATTGCTACCTTTTAAAGTTTGTTTTATTTTATATTTATATTTCTGTGTTAAACAAAATGACCTTTATAATTATATCAGGGTAAATACTTACTTTCCTTGCTGAGGTTTCATTGAACTGTGTTGTGTGAGCCCTCAAGCTTTTCAATATCTGGTATCTGTTCTGTGTCGGATATCAGAGAGGTTTCTCTCAGAGTTGACATACAAAGGAGGCTCTTTCAGCACCAGACACTGTGGTAGCAGCTGCCACAAAGAAACTCAAGTCAGTAGCTGGACTGGGAGAAAATGGGTTGCTAGAGTGTTCTGATCAACCTTGAATTTAAAACAAGCTGCTTGAAGATCCAACAAACTAGACAATTTCTTTGCCTGGAAAAGGACCAGGAAATTCAAGTTATTAACTGATAAAAATGTAAGATTTCAGACCAGGAGTACAAAAGCAGATTCCATAAATTATATATTTCAATTACATCTTCATTAAGGTGCCTAGATACCTTTAAAAATATAGTATTAAACAAAACAAAAATATATCACACAGAATATGTGTAGAAACATCGTTCTGTTCTTAGATCTATTATAGTCTTAGCTTAAATTTTCACAGCTTTTCCTAGGTTAGTCTCTATTTTCCACTGCTCAGACCCATTGTATTTTCTGGAGTAGATTGCTCTTTGGGTTCTAATCGTATGTGTTACAGCTTTCAAGATTGGAGTAGCTAGTTTTAATTAAGTCCAGATTAAAGAATTGAAAGAGAATGACAAAGCCAAGATCTTTCTGCTCAGATCCTTTCCAAAACTTCATTTGGTTGAATTGCCCACAAATTAATTAAAACAATAGTAAAAATACTCTATTTTTACAGGTTTATTCCCTGTACTATCTCATTGTATGTCAGGACCTTAGAGTTTATGCAGATGTCTAAGACTACTCAGTTGTCCATCATTAAATAGTGAGAGAATCGGACCCTTACCTGTATAGGGAGTGCTTATCCTACAGACATTTAAGATACGAATTGATTCCCTTAACTTACAGATTTTATACTTGATTCAGTTAAAAGATGTTGAGGAATAGGAATGAGGAGAGAGCGTTACTAAACCACTTCTTGTAACTGAGATAGCATTCTTGTCTGATGGTGCATTTCTCGCATCCTAGCTGATTGATCCTCGAGCTGACAGTCTGGTGGAGCATTCAGTGTTGTTTCACCTGTCCGTTTTGGCTCAGTATTATGCAGAAGTGGATGGCCAACATGACCTGTGCAAGTCTTGCAACATTTTGAATCCTCCCTGATAGTCTGGCTATTACAGTGATTGTTGAAAGCAGTAGACCAAGCCAAGCAGATTCAGTGTTGTGTGTTTATGATTTACACAAGCTCTTCACATGGACTAATAGCTTCACACAAAAAATTAAGTCACTGGGGACATCACCTAATAAAGCCTCCTGTGCCAAGCTGGGTAAATTTGAAGCTAGATCAGGTCACTCAGAAGGTTTTTTATTTAAATGGGGGTGGGGTGGGGTTTTTTTGGCAAACCAATTTTGGTTTTCCAATACAAATTTGAATATAAATTGCAGTGTGAAATTTATTTTTCTGTATTAAGTACACATCTTTTATCACAACGTCGAGAGAATAAATCTAGAACTGATTTTGGCAGTAAAAGATACACAGATTATATGCACTGAGAATAGTCTCCATCTGCTACTGAAGTCTCTCTCATTGCCCAGAGTGGTTCTTGGGATTTCTTTCCCTGTGAAGATTTTTGTCAGTGAACTTTTCTTTAACTTACTGTCTACTGAGACTTCAGCTCCCTGTCCCGTACTCCCATTCTGTTGGCTCTGAGCAGGCTGAGCAGATTCTTACGATGTTTGCAATTTTAGAAAAACCGGGCACCAAGTTTTCACTTTCGCTTTGTATTTGCCTATTAAGGAACTTGGAGCAGCAGTAAACTGAACAATCCTAAATGTTAGAAAAAAATGTATAACCCAAGCAACACCCCAAAGCAAAACCTCAGCAGTTTACTTTCAAGGTTAGTTTCAAGATTGCATACAAGTAAACTTGTTAGAACCTAGCCATCTGTATACTATTAGGTGCATATTTGACAAAAAAAAAGGTAAATAAAAAAGCTGTCAAATGACTCTTGAATGTTCAAACAGCTAAAAGCTCTTTGTGTGGTGATGTTGGCACAGCTCCTAAGTGACCAGATGGAATTTTATTAACAGCCAACAGGACAAGGGCTGAGATTTTGTTTCTTAACTTACTATTTTTGAAACACTTGTAGAGGATGTGTCAGAAAGCTTGATGTACTTTCCTACTACGCAAAATTACACATATACCTTCCCTTAATGCAAAGATGAAGGCTGCTTCAGAGGTTGTCATTTCTGTAAGGTAGATAAGAAGTGTTATGAGATGTATAGTAATTCAGGTATCACTACTTTTTAGTGAATTTCAGAAGGGTGTTTTTACATACACAGCATGTGGTCATATTAAAAGCACAACTTAGGAACAGACTTTCTAATAAATAGACTTAAAGAATGTGTTTTATAAAGAAGAACAAAAAATACCTAAGTATTAAAAGACAATTGATTTCTGCTGTCAGTAACCACTGATAATAGTGATGTCAGATTTCCCTTTAAGGGTTCTGGTAAACATATTAAGACCATATGAATTTATGTGACTCCTCCTTTTCTGGCATCATCATGGACTTACTGTTGGTAAGAAATACCTGAAAACTGAGAATCTCAGTTGTCCCCAGTAAATCACAGGATGACAGTCCTACAGGGAGGAGCTGAGGGACCTGAGGTTGTTCAGTCTGGAGAAAAGAATGGTAAGAGGAGACCATATCACTCTCTCCCTGAAAGGAGGTTGTAGCAAGGTGGAGGTTGGCCTCTTCTCTCAGGTAACTGGGACAAGAGGAAATGGCTTCAAGTTGTGCTGGGGAGGCTCAGGTTGGATGTTAGGAAAAATTTCTTCACTGAAAGCAGGAAAAGACTCCCCAGAGGAATGGTAAAGTCACCATCCCTGGAAGTGTTCAAAAGATGAGTGGATTTGGCACTTTTCAGTATGGTTTAGTGGGCATGGAGGTGTTTGGTCAACGGGTGGACTTGATGATCTTGGAGGTCTTCTCCAGCCTAATGAGCCCATGATTGTATGACCTTCAAACCAGACAGCTTAAAAGAAAAGAAACAAAATCTGTAACACTCTGTGGACTCATGGTTCACCCTGTTCCTTTCAGGTGCTTCCTTTCCATATTTAAGGTTTTCAGGGAACTCATGATAGCTAGAAGAGTGCTGTGTAGTCAGAGATTAGTATTTCATAACATCTGACAGAAGAACACTGATGTGACATACAATTAGAGCTAGCAGTACCAATTTCGAGCCTGAGTATCTTACCCGGACAAAATTCTCACTGTTGCTGGTGAAAGATGTGCCTGAGGGCTTTATACAGAATCAAATCCTGTATTTGTTCAGTAACTCAAGCTGGTATCATAAGTATAGTTATGACAGATATTGCACTGTGTACTTGTATTGTACAGTTGATACGCACTTTCTTGCGGCGGGTAGGCCAAAGACCAGAACCAGAGCTTGTTGAAGTCAAAGAGAATTTTTCTCAGTCCTGGAACTTTGTATCCTCCGCTTTGTATTGCCTGATTTTAATTTATTTATTTATGTATTTGTTTTATTTTTAGGCTCAGTAAGAAGAAAAAGTAATTTTAACTTGTTTGTAGAAAAAGCTAACAGTAGAGTAAGCTTGTTAGATTGATTAGGAATGTATACTTCAAGTCCAAATTGTTGTCCCACATTATAACATCCTACAAATGTCCACTCAGACTAACTTCTAGCATTACATATGTGTTATTTTGTTGCTTAATAAGCCATATTTTTTATAGAACTTGGAAAAAGTATAGAGAATTGGCAGCCTCATTAAATTATGCAACAAAAGAAATCAGTGTTCTAATATAGTAAGGGAAATAATTTAACAAAAAATTAAAAAGCTCTTTAGGAAAATGTTTTCCTCTTACTTGTTTGTGTGATGTCTAGATTAGCATTTGTAGTCAGCTAACTTGAGTCACATTAGGATCAAGACTTTTAGAGTAGGTACAGTCAGAAAAGGTTAGACACAGTAGTGTGGGCAAAGAGCATCTCAAAGAAAAGATAAAGCTGAAAAAGCTTGATACATTTAGTTTTAAATGTGCTGTTTCTAGACTGTACTGTTTCTGTAGTTTAATTTTCTTCTGTTTGTTTTCTAGCACCTGTTTTGTTCTTGCTGTCTTGACTTGACAAAGTGACTCTTGCTTGCTAGATTAAAAGTGCTTCAGGCAGAAATCATCTGGAAGAGCAGAAAAGGAAAAGAAAGAAGACAAAAGAACATAATGAACCACCTAAAATAAATCAGAAAAGAGCCACTAGAGAGATGCAAGTCCTGCTACCTGCGTGTGTGTGTGTGTGTGTGTGTGTGTGTGCATAGACATGCAGACATGCAGCTTGTCTCTTCTATAGTGCTCCATACGGTTATATGTAATACAGCATTGTAGGGAATGATAGATTTGATTAATATTAAGGTTGCTCCTTTTTTTCCAAGATCCTGTTTCAGTCATTTACTGACTCTTCAGGAAGAGCTGTATTCTTTTCCAAGTGTCTGCTTTAGGTTGTCCATTTTAATTTGTTTGATGAGTTTTTGTTTTAGCATGAGCAAGAAACAGGTTTGGACTATTGTCTGAAGTAACAGTAGTCATTTTGGTCCTGTTGTTTTTCCCCCATTACATTTTTTTCATTCTGTGCATAGAGTGGGCAGTAATCCAGAAAAATCTGGTGGAGGAGACCTTCTCTTGCCTTTTATGTTGCAGTACTTTGAAGCCGTGTCATAAACTAAGCGGGATGGACATGTATAGAGAAGCATTTAAAGTTGAATGTTCCCGCAAAGAACTGGATCCCTTTCTGCCCCATGTGATACCTGATGCTTTCTTGATACCTGCCCATGACGTGTTGTGGTCTGCTTTATAGAAGTGCTGAGTGTAATCTGTACCTGCACCTGAAGACTCCTAAAGAATCCAGAGTGTGCAGTAATTCTGAGACCTGAAAATCTCATGTTAGAAACCCCACTTCCCACACAGATACTTTTAACCCTAAATTTTCAGTTCTCCCATTCACTTACACAGTGCATTGCTTCCCTCATACTTAATACCTTCTGAAAGCAAGCATATGCATATCTTTGAAGCATGATGACATAATGTAATGATAGTAACTTTATAATTGCCAGTGAGAAAGGAAGTGATCCTGCCTTTTCTAGTAGTATCTGGTAAATAAAAGGAGAACCACTTGCCAGGGAGGAGAATATGAGAAGACATTCAGCTGTTCTTTGACAGAACATTTGTCCTGAAAGAGAGAATTGTCCCTTGGACAAAACAGTATTCTTCGTGTGTACATCCTGGCATGCACTGTACTGTATAGTAAATATTTTACATGGTGAAATACAAGTGGGTTGATTTAATTCTGGAACTCTGTGTGTTTAAAACCATTTTGGTAATATGACTCAGTGAAGATTAGGCACCTGGAGAAAAAAAGCTATACAAAAATACGATGTGCAAATACAAATGCAGTCTTGTCAGTTAAACTGTAATTCTTTACAAATTGGTAGCCATCTTGATGGTTTTTTCAACTACTGTTGTAACAGTGTACCAGAAAAGGTCTTTCCGTAAACTGAGAACCAAATTATTTGAAATAATTCCTTTTTCTATCATTAGGTGACTTCTAAATGAAATTTATCCACTACAGATTCCCTTTATCAAGCAATTTTCTATTGAATGAAAAAAAATCTATTTCGTTCTTCTTCTAGGACTGGTTTTAAGCAAAATCTTTTAGGACTTTTTGTAAAGCAGTAAAGTTATGTTGATTTCACTGAATTTTAATCGGTTTATTTAGACCTTAAGATAGTTCAAGATCTGCAGTGTTTAATTATGAAATATAAAGATACCTAAATCTGTACCACGTTTTCCTAGGAAAGAGAAAAAAATCTTCCAAAGTTCTGCAAAATCTTCTGAAATGTCATTCTTACAGTCTAGCCTTTGCAAGTCATGATTTAAGTAATAGAGGATCATTAATGTGCAGAAACCAATTACAGCAGCTAGAGATACGTATACCTTGCCATAGTGTAAATGTTTTTATATTAGAATCTATGGTTTATCTGTGACTACAGTAAAAATAACACATGAAATTATTTCAAAGATATCAAATGTCCTCCAAGAAAGGGAATAAAAAGGCAGACAGAAAATTCTGCATTGGCAAGAGATTCCAAGTGTACCAACTGCTGGCTGATGCCACTTTGTTTAGGTTTCTATCCTGATTTTGCATACAGACTGACTAAGTATCCGTTAGTGTGTATAGGCTGACTTGATAATTACCAAAACTAATTAGGTAGCTTAGTGCTCAGGTGGCAGTGAGTCATCATTTGTCAGTATTTTCAGGTAATAAAAATGAAGCCCCATGTCAGAAGAACAGATGCAGAAGCAAGTGGATAAATGAAAGAGTAACAAGTCTCTAAGACCAGATGGCCTATATCTAAGATTCAGAAGGTGTTTAAGAATGAAGCAGCTGAACTGCTGTCAAAAATAGACACTCTCATTAAAATTAGTTACTATGCTAGAAAAGTAGAGCAAATGTACCTACGTAAAAAACAGGTTGCAGAAGGAGCCCTGCAGTTAATGATCCATCATTATGTCCCTGGAACTAGAAAATTTGTTGGGAAGAAAGCATTAACCCACCTCAATGAACATGGTAGGACAGAAGCAAACAGGGTTTCTGTTTTTTAAAAAAAGTTCTTTCCTGATTAAGATTTTGGTCTTGTCTGTCTGTACGAGGTCTTCTGGCATTACTAATCAAAAACTAATTCTTCACTGCTGCCCTCTGACAGCCTATAGGTATCTCCTGATTAGATGCCAGGTTTAAAAATTTCCTGGATGGGCTAGGAGCAAAGAGTTGTCTCTAATGATGGGTTTGGGTGGTTTGACAGAAAACATTGTACACTTGGGAGCACTTGAGGCCAGCTGCTACAAAGGAGGGGATGGAGTATTTTTTGGCAATGGGCCAAAAGTGAGAACAAGATTCTTCTGTCCTCAATAAACTCTGTATTTGGAGTATTTTGCATGTCGAGGTGAACATTTGTGCGGGAGTAGGTATCTTCTGAAAAATTATCCAAGAGGAAGTGTCTCAGTTTATATAGGTTCAAAAAGGACCTGTGCATTTCTGCCAGCTTATTCAATGTCCTGGGAGCTAAAGGGCTCTCATAATTTTGCACCAGTCTTCTGGTTTTTTTGGGGAAGTAGCATGTGGGGTCATTAAAGACCAAAGTTGTGCTACAGATCTCACCAGCTGCTGGGCTTTCTGCTGCAAAAAGTAATTCAGGCCAAATATATAAATCTCACCCAAATGGGTTATGTGTCTGGTCTGATTATGTGTCTGATCTTTGTGTCAGGTTCTGAAATAATCTCACCTCAGAATACACTTTTTGTCAAAAACAACTGTGGTGAGCCTGGGGTGGATTGCCCCTATGGGTTAGTTTGGACTGAAATTCTAGTAAGTTCAAGTCTGTAGAAGAAAATGAAGTAGTTTCTGCAGTCTAGCCCACGTGCATGTATGCACTTACATTTTTAAGAGATTTATGTTATTATAACACAAGGAGACCCATAAAATGGCACCATTCCTTCTGCTCAGTTTGACGTCTCATCGTTTCCTGAGAGGCAGTGGAACAGACTCAAAAGGCTTGGATGTTAATACAGCCACCATCCCTGTAATAGTGGAACTGCTGAAACTTCTTTTTTTTATCTGATCAGCATGTTTCAGTATGTCCCGTTTCAATATCTATTAATTTTGAATTCCGTATCTGTTAAGTTGCATGTATAATGTAATAATCTCTTTAATAACAACAGTCTACAAAATGTCAATCAAAATATACAGTCAATGTTAATGATATGTTCAAAGTCTTAATTTTGTAGAGAAAATATCTGTACTGGAAAAAATGTTATATGAAAAACAAACAGACAAAAGCTGACCATCTAAGTACTCAGCTAAGACTTTCTAAATATTTTATTAACATCAGTCTTGGAATAGGGCTTTTCCTGTGGTTTGGGTGAAGATGCTGTGGACTCAGAGCAAAATTGGTGAGTTGGTTCTTACCCTCAGAAGCGCATTACTAGAAAGACTGTTGGGTACCTTGTCAAACTTTCTGCAGTCTAACCAGCACTCCTGTGGCCCTGACCCTAAACAAAGATGATCAACTACCAGATTTTTCCTGGATAAAAGAACAGTTCTGTATAAAACAAATCAGTGACTGCAAATAGGAACAAATCACAGAAAAGCTCTCAGCTCTCAGTGAAATGAAATGGAGTATTAAAACGTTCACTAATGTTAGTTTCTGACTAATTTTCTCTGTAAAAATGCCTGCACAAGAGATAGCAAAAGGTTGCGAGAGATAGTAGTAATACTGTGCTACTAAAAGCAATGTGGGCAATCAAAGTATTTAAACCACCTCATTTTTTATGAGTGTTTGTGCAGGAGTAGTTATTGGTGAAAAAAAAATGCATCCGTAGGTGGAATGGGCCAGACAGGTCTGACAGCTCTTGGCAGACTCTACTTCCTAACTTAGCAGTTTATAATGTTAGGATATATAGGATTAAGGTCTGTGGGATTCAGAGCTTTTTGTCCAGATAAGATAACTAATTTTTCTGAAAGCAATACATAAGGGCAGATGTAAGTATGAGAGACTCCCTGTGCTTAGGGTCATCAGCAAAACAGTTGATACTTTTGTTGAACTTAGGACTTGATGCCTCACGAATACACAACATGATACCACATTGCTGACCAGCTGTACCATATGGAACATTACTAGCCAATTTTTACCTTTACCATCATAATCTTGCCCCATTAGATCTTCCTAACTAACGTGAGCTTTCACATGACTTGCATGTTGACAAAATGTAACTATTCATGTTTCTCTGATATTCAGCCAAAAAAAAAATCCTTATATTGCTTTTATTTGATGGGTTTTTATTGCTGAGAATCTGATCAGCCTGTGCTGCAACAAGCCTACTGGAAACAGCTTCTATAGATGGAGAGGAAGAGACACAAAAGTAAGCAGGGGACGATCATAAGAAAACAACAGGGGTTTTGCACTTGGAAGAGAAGCATTTGCAGCTCCTTCCCTAAACGATGCATTTAGGGCAACTGTGAAACAGCAGGAGTCGGGAAGCCTTGTGTGATTATATGGCGAGAGCTCTCTAGAACACTACAGCACTTCTCTCTGAATATCCCTGTCAGTGTTATCTCAGACTATGAGGGTTTGTTCTTTTCAGGACAAAAGAAAAAAAGTTAGAAAGATAACAAAACCTCTGAATCTGCTGAAGATGTATTTGCACGTGTCCAGGATTCTTGGGTTTCAAAAGTAACTGTCTCTTTCAAGGTATCAACTCAGTTTAGAAAGAAGATGGACTAGGACAGAAAAAACCAAAGTGAGCAAATAAGTTCTTTCTTGAAGGATGGTTTCTTCCCTCTGTGCTCTTGGCCTTCTGACATTGTGTCAAGAGATCTGTTGTTTCTACAGTATTCCTATTACGTTTTCTTCTTTAGCACAGAGTGATTAAGCATCAAGCTGCAAGAAGTTTAGAGTTGTAGGCTTATTAGAAAATCAAAGATTACTGTAATTTATTTTAGAAGCACATTTTATGCATATGGTTTCTAAATTAAACTCTACTGTTAACGTTATTTTAAAAATACTCACAGCATCCAAATATATTCAGTGGAATGGCAATTTGGCACGCAGTGCAACATAGTTTCATAAGATATTTTAAGAGTAGTATGGCCACAAGTACCATTGCCACAAGTGCCCATTGATACTTGAAGTGTGTCTAAAGTTGCTGTTAAATGTCCATGTATGTCAGGGGGATGTGCACATGCTTGGTACCACAAAAAATTGAGTTGTTTGTCCTAAGGAATGAAATATTTGGATAGTCACATTTGAACAATTTTGCCCAAAATGCGTAATTTTGCATATCATCTGTAATTGTGTAGTATTAGAATAGTGGACTTCCCCCAGAAAAACTTCACATGGCACTGAACAGAAAGAGGAGGTAGGAAAATAGACTGGCAAGACTTTCCTAACTCTATTGCAGGTTCTGATGTGGCATGGAGTGAAAGAAATAACAAGTATTTGATATAAGGCACTCATCTCTGCACCGAAAAATGAAATAATAAGTGGAATCTTGTGATTTATTGAGCAGAAGTGAAGTAGAAGAGGCTGTAAGAGAGAAATAAAGTCTGGGTATGCTCTCTGACAATAGCCTCTTTTCACAGTCTGCAAAATCTGGTGTGACAGTGGATTTCTTATCTTTGCAATTTTTTCTTCCCCAGATTATAGGAACCCTTGCTTTTCATATATATAGTAGATTGAGTCTTCTTGCTGTAAATGTTGCTATAGCTTCAAAGTTAAGTGTGTGAATATACAAGGAGATGAGATGCCTGTAAGGAGGGAAGAGAATTAGTGCTACATTAGCAGGAAACTGAAGAGAAGAATGTGAGAAGGCGGCAGGTGAAGAAGATGTAAGAGGAGGTGGAATGCACAGTGTTAAATTGTAGTACTGGGGCTGGTCACTGACTACCCTACACCTGTGTCTTTTGACAAATTCCAGTGGTATCTCCTGAATAATGTATTTAAGCACTGAGACTTTGCAGTGCGTGTTCAACTTTACTGTTGGCTAAATGTGATTCAAGAAAATTGCTGCAGTAAGCCTGCTAGAGAGTAATGTGAGTATGAGGGGAAATAAAATTTGGGGTTTTTTTCCCTGATAGCTTGTTCCAGAAGGTGGCAGTTCAGCATAGTGAGGAGGTAGTAGAGAGGAAGGTTTTTAAGATCTCAAGGAGCCACAACCAAATGTGGTTGCCCAAAAGGCTTCTGCAGAGTTGCCAGCACACTGCTGGCTGGCTGCATTTAGGAGTACTGACACTCCTGGCTGTAGTGTTGCTAAGAACATAATCATTACTGTATAGACAAAATAACTGCCTGATCATAGAAACATATAAGCAATTCCATTTATAAATACTGAGCACTTCAAAAATTAGGTATCTTACCTTCATCTGTATGGGATATTGAACTACAAAAGCATATGCTAATAGAAATTGGAGGTGGAACAAAAGCCACAGCTTTGGCCGAGAAGCAAAGCAGCTCCAGAAGTGAGATCCATCCTCTTCATGGGATGCCTGCTGTGTCTCCACTCCTTTCCTTTGCACCATCCCACACGTAGGCAAGTGAAGAGGAGGCAAAGCACAGCAGGTGCCAGCTCACCTGTGAAGGAGGCTTTCTATGCTGGTGTGAAGCTCTAAGGCAGTACTGGCTGCCAGTCAGGCTCAGAAGATACCAGTGATGCATTGAAAAGAAACTGCACCTGTGGCTGTGTTGGGTCAAGGCTCTTCGATCAGCCACTGGGAACAAGAGACAGTGAGACACTATTTAACGTTATTTGTTTTGAGTAACACTTTCTGCTTACTGTCAGAGTTGGCATGGAAACTGAATCAGCACTCGTTTTTAAAAGAATAGTCCATTCAGAGTGAGGTTAGTCATCAGTGGGCTTACCAGAGGCTCAGGCTGCAGCTGCCAGCACTTAAACCTTGCTCATGAATAGATAGAATCTTCAAAATGGTGACAGTGATACTACCCCAACCTTTACTGGGAAAATAGGTGTCTTCTGAGAATAATGTCATGTCATTTGCATTTGGGTGGTGGTGGGTTTTTTTTTAAGAGGAAGAGTTAATTACCTGAAATCCACAACAGAACTTTCTTATTTCAGGAAGATGCCATCTGTTTTTATGGATCAGTTGAATTTAAAGAGTTAACACAATTCATATAAACAATGATGCTTGTAACATTGTGGTGGAAAATGGCGTAATTCTTAAAAGGCTCTGAGCTTAGCACCAGGCATCTGTGAATAGTCAAGATAGAAGCCTACACAGCATGCAAAAATTGGCATTTTCAATTGCTTTGCTTCTATTGATGAAGAAGATTAAGATATGCTTATTTCCATTCTATTTTATTCCCACGCCCAAGGGGAGAAGCAAAGAAAAGGCTGCTGGTTTTCTGTACTGGCAAGGCTGAGAAAATGCTGATGGATAAATTGCCGTTCAGTGGCATTTCATAAAGCACCTGCTGTGACATCCTGTTCTCAGACGCAAAATGATAAATGTATATATAAATTTGGAAAGTTTAATTTTGTCTATAACCTTTGACTCCTGGCTTTTTGTATCCTCAGAACACAGACCATACATGTCTTCTTCATTGATCCAGGAACTGTTTACTTTATACTTGTTATCCAGTTGATGAGGACACTTAACTTCTTTTTCTTTTGTGTTTATCAAGCAGATAATTTAAGTGAAGCTCTAAAAAAGCTGAAGATAACATCCACTGACAGCACAGCAGATAGCTTGGAGGGATGCTTGGACTGTCTGCTTCAAGCTCTGGCACAAAACAGTAAGTTGTATGGACCTTTCAAATTTTAAATCATACGAGATCAGTGAATTAAAACGTGGAGGAAAGACTGACTCAAGCAGTAGGCTGCTAGATTGGCTCTGTTGAGTTTTGGGGGTTTTTAACCCATATGTCTGTAACATTCCAGTAGCAACAAAGACAGTGACAGGTAAATACCTGAATATTTGGAACAGCTGTAGTCCATTCCTTTTTCCAAGATGAAGTAGCACAATTACTTTTTTAACTGATCATTCAAGATAAAAAGAACAGAGATGGAGAAATAAGCCTGATAAGATGGGGAGAATGGTAAGGGAGCTGCTTGTTAATTCTGGTTGAAAGAGCATAGTTTCCCATTTGTAATGTATTTCTCCTCACATTTCCGATCACAGATTTCTTTATTCCAGGAGTTTCAGTTAGCAGGACTAGGCTGGATATCCAAAGATGATCCAAGTTTGATATATAGTATGGTAAAAATAACATCAGAATGGAACAAGATATCATTTTCACCACAAATTTTAGAATGCTTGTCCCCACTCCCACCAGACAGAAAGAGAAGGTAAATGAAGATGACAGTTTATGAGACTTTTCTGACTTTAACTTTCTTAGCTTCAAATTATGCCAGAAGAAAAATACGCGTACAATTTCAGGTTGAAAAACTTCTCAGGATAGGTACAAGCCATGATTAAAAATTCTTTACTTAAAAAAGAGTTAGTTCTTTGGAAATATCAATACACTCAAAAGTACATACTGTTAATAACTCTTGGTTTTTTTCACGTGATGGTGTTGTACAAATCAAAGCCTTTTGGATTAGTTGGTGTAAAATACTTCATGAGGTTTTTCACAACTGAATATAAGCACCATCCAGATCAAGTCAAAAAGGGGTTATAACAGTGTCTGCATTTAATAGTAGTCTGGTTTTAGTTCTCATTATTTTAGAAGGCGATATCAGCCAGAAAGTAATAAAATCTTTGGAGTTTAGATCAACCATTTTTTGAAGATGCTGAATCATTTTTATTATGGATTTATTTATAAGGTATATCCAATACTTTAATCTAACCTCCAGCTGGATTCATTTCCACTAACTTTTAAGTCTAATACTTAAACAATAAGTACTAAAAAGATCCTATGAAAAGTGGCAACTTACTTGTGCAAATAACAGAGTTTGCTATTTTGCCTATGAAGGTCACATAGCTGTGTCACAGAACAAGTCTGGCAGATGCAAAATAATTTTACTAATGTACAGCAAACTTACTGATTCTTCTGTGCAACCGGGTGACTCTCTTCTGTCCCAGTCTAGGGCTTTGCTCTTCCTTCAAAAATCTTTTTTCTTCTAGATTTGTAGCTGCCAATTAGGTTATTAGGATTAATAGATAATTAGATTATTAGGATTTTGACCTTCCTCTTTGAGGTAGTTTCAGAAAATTTATTCTCTCCACAATTTCCCATGCTCTTTGTGTGTTAGTCAGTACCATGGATATAGCCCTGCTGAGCTGCTGTATGATACGTATCTGCACATGTTTACATTTGCCCAAGAGTAAGGGCAACTAAAATAATGCACTAAAAGTTAGATGGGTTAGATAGGACAGGTTTTTTAAACAGCTTGCTGGTAATTTAGGAACTAGAATATCAATTCTGTTTCAAGGGAACTGGACACTTCCATACCTAAGTTTTGCCAAGTCTCTTTGGAAAACAGGCTTTAGTTCTCAAGGTCGTCTGATGATTTGGAGAACAGACTTCTGGCTTGAGATAATTTTATGAGAACAGCAGTACATTCAAAAAACTTCAGAGATTGAGGTAAATTGCATATAATAGATTGATTCAACAAATAGATACAGAATCAGCTTTTTAAACACTTTCTCATAGCTCTCATCCACCCAGTTAACATCTTAATATGGATTTGACTCATTGATTTTTAATTATAGGGTATATTATCATATTTCTGATACCTGGTTATGAGATACACTGTACCTTTGTGTCTGTGTATAAGTGATTATACAATAATAATTAGAAATGAAAATTTGTTTATATTAAAGTACCTGTTAATTGTAATGTAGAGATAATTTAAATAATATTTCGCAAATAATTATTATGCTCTCTTTTAGTATGTTTCCATGTGTATGATTAAATTAATGAAGTATACATTTAGATTATAGTTCAGTAAATCATCATATTAATGTGAGAGAAAAAAGCCATGCAACGAATAGTTTATTTTAAGAGAATTTTATAGGACTATGATTTTGTTGGGCATTTATGGCAGTATTGTAAATCATAGAAGTTAAAGTTTTATTCACTGCATTAAGACTTGGAGATAAAAATATTATTTTATCTTATATAAAATGTAGTACATTAATAATATGCTAATGCAACCCACTCCCATCTACTGCCAGCCATAATCAGTAGTTAAATCCAGTGTTGCTACAACAAATTGAGATTTTCAGCAAAGGACAACTTCAGTTTTGCATACTCCATGTAAACATGAATGTTTCAGTGACCATTACACTGCTTTTAATTGCTATCTGCATGCAGCATAGGCTTGTGGCTGCTGCAGAAATGTCAGTTAAATTCCCTAGTCTCTAAGAATACAGTGAAAACTATAGTTCCATTTACTTTGCGTACAATCCTTTAAGTCTTCATTATGTTAAAACATGACTTTCTTCTCATATTTTCTACTGTATAGAAAGAGATAACAAAGTTATGATGAATATTGTAACTTTTCATTTCTTTCTGTGTAATCTTTTATGTTTTCTTTTGTTTTTCACTCTCCTTCTCAAAGCTGATCTGTTGATAATCCTAGACAGGTGTAATGCCCTGGAACATGATACCTCCTGCCTGACTTTAGGAGCTATTCTGTCATTTGTCACACCAGTCAAATTAAGGTGCATGTACACACATATGCTATACTACAGAAGGGTGAGTCAGATACTCAGCTGAATGTGATAACTGCTGGTAAATATTTGGCAAGCCAAATTGTTTTAACTACTGTTTGTCTAGGAGAAAGTTGCATAGCTCTTCACATGTGAGATCTGGGTCTGAAAATCCTGCACAGATGGTTTCCTTAGGAGACATTGTTTGGATATATATATATTCCTATTTATGCAGATATTTTAGTTCTTGTCTGTCACCAGCACTTCTGTCTGAGGCCAGTCATATATGGTCTAGCTTGCAGCACTAAAGAAAACTGAGGAGGTTAAGATGAAAGAGGCAACAATGACAGAAGAATATGACATAGACATGCATTAGAAATGCTTTAGAATAATGACATACCTCATTTTGTGTGGAGTTCCTTCAGCATTCCCAATGAAGTTAACTGGAATATCTGGGGACGTTGCAACCACAAAGTTGCCATAACATTAGTCGAGATTCACAGGTAGTGCAAGATCTCCTTTCACCTCTGTGGATCTACCTCGTTCGCATAAGCTGAGATTCTGTTCACCTTGCTTCTGAAAGAAAAACACGAATACTTGATCCGTCTCTACCTGCAAGTGCTTACCATCTGCTAAACTTCCCATAATTCAGATTTTTAAGGAAAACCTGGGGTACATGATCCATAAGCATTATTAGCAGCAAAAACCAGATTCAATCAAGAGGTGAAAGTCACGTATTACATTTTCTTTTAACAACTAACTATACATTAAAACAAGTTACTCCACTGTCTGCTCCATAGAATCTGGATTAATTCTATACAGTGACATGGAGTGTAGAATGATCATAACAATCAGAAAAGGCACAAACCTGCTCAAAAGAATGACTAAGACACGTACTGAAGAAAAATAATTTGAAAGATCATATGCTTACATTTCTGGAATGAAGTAAGTGAAGTGTAATTGCTTTATTTTGTATCTCACACCCAAAGAAAAATATGAGTATGTACTACTATTGGATATTGGGAACAATTGGTTAATTGTCTTGTATAAGGAATTACTAGAGAAAACAATATTGGCCATCATTTTCAGTCAACATATACAAATTTATTCCTGTTAAGAGCCATTTCATAAATACTATGCGTATCAAAAAAGTGCATTTATCCTAAGATCCCCAAATAAAGGTCCACAAGAAAGGACTGCCAGAGAGGAAGAAAGCAAAAAGGAAATAGAGGTTTTCTTTTAAACAGCAGGCTCTCTGGGACATAATTATTGCAGTAACAACGAAAAAAAAAGTTACTGCTAGTCCAGACATGCTGTGTTTCAGGTACAAGAAGTTATAGCAGACATAAATAACCCAATTGTGATAAATGAGAAATTTGAAAAATCTGCTGAGGATGCTATTTTTGGCTCTGCTATACTCAGTGTAAGAGGCTGAAAATGCCCACTAATACAAGCTTTCAGCACCTGGCTCTGAAAATGTCTGACGTGTACTTGAAGTGCAAAGGTTGGCACATGCATTTGAAATATTTTTTTACATATACTTTTTAGGAGACTAAGAATATGAGTTTACATGTTTGTATGTAAAAATGGTTAAGCAAAATCACAGCAATAAAGGTAAGCTTAAGTGAGAGGGCAAGGCCCCAGTTTTGAAAAGGATTTAGAAATGTTGGAAAGATTTGAAATAATGTATTTTACCTTAAAGATGTGGCTGGCTAAGATGCCGTATTTTCTACTTGTTGAGCTTTGCTGATACCTGGTAACTCAAGGAACCATCACATGACACATGAAAATTTTAAATTCATGCTTGAAACTGGAAATCTCAGCATTATTCAATGGCTACTTTAGCATGTCATTTTTCTTCCCATAATGAACACGGTTTCTTAATAGTATTTTGCTTAGCCCCAGGAGGTATTTTGGCTGTATGCTGGAGCCCTCCTTTGTTTAGAATATACTGTCTGTTTTGTATCAGAGAAAATAACATTGTTACAAATTCCCTGAGCAACTTGGAGTAAGCCTTTGCCATCGCTTCCCGCTGTCCCAGCGTTATGGTGTAGGGACCATGGCCCATCCCTCCTACCTAAAGCATCTTGTTCAGGTTTTCTCTTGGAAGTCACCAGTGGGTTTTCTGAAATGTATTTGATGGCATCCCGGAGGAGCATGTGATAGCGTCTGGAGTGCTAAAGAAAAACTTGGATATCTGCAGAGACAGCAGATTTCTCACATTCCTTCATCAGTGGTGAAACTTTTCATTGAATGCTCTGAATCTTTGGTAGGCACCTGCTTTCACAGGCATCTAGTTTTCTCTCTTTAATTATTTTGGTGGATTTCCAATTCTCACAACCATATCTTTACACAGAGGTTATATTTGAGTTGGAAATTAATTTTATTCTGTTCTTCATAGCTGTGGCTTCCATATGGTGTTGAATTTAGTTAGTACTCGTGCTTCCTATACTTGATGTTCCTTTTTGTGATCTTCACTGGCCATAGAAGATGGAACAATTCCTCTACTGGAGCGGAAAAATCATGGAGAATTTAGAGTTTTATAATTCTGTAATTCAGGGCTGAACTAAAAAAAAGAAAGAAATTTTAAAATGTATTATTGTTGCTGTTAATGCCTTTGATTTGTAAAAGGAAAAAGCAAGCTTTGCCTATTTTTATCTATTTATGTTTTGGATGTTCTTGGTAGTTCAGTGTACGTACTCTTATTTATCCATTGCAGAGTCAGGTAGGCAGCTGTCTGCTTAACTTGTAACACTAAGTGCCATCTGATTTCATTGAAGCCTTGTACCTCTTTAGTTGACAGAGGATTAAGAAACAGTCATTTCATCTTTTGTTTCCACAGCCCCCTCACATTAGCATGAAAATATCTATCCTCCTGCCCCAAACATAGAAAAAATTAAGTTGTACAACCTCTTGTCAGAGCAGAGTTATTCTAAGGCACAAACAACTGAAACTGCTTTCATTTTTTCCCATTGGCTAGACATCTTAAGCTTTCTCCATTTCCTTTTGTGGAACCAAGCATGGAGAAAAAGCTCCACATTTCAGAGCTTGCTCAAGCAAACATATTCTTAAATATCAGCACGCTAACCTTTCTCTGTTTTGAAGAAACTGTTTGAGCAGAATAAGAGTAAAATGATGCGACTGTCATTTCATGCAGATCGTGGCCAACGAACAGTGCTTTCGTGATTGCGAATGCTGGCATAGTATTACAGCTTAAAACAATAACTGTCTATAGGCCCTCTTCTGACCCTCTAACTTCTGACCACACTTGTTTTCTATAAATAAAAAAAGAGCTTTCAGCATCCCTGCAGCTTTAACACGCTTTACAAACACGTAAGCTGTGACAACACAAGGCGGCACATAAGCCCATCAAGAGAGCTTAGCACATCCAAGGGGGGTAGGCAATGGTACTAATTGGATTAGTGGCCTATTAAAACGACTGGTAACTAGTAGAATTAAGTTCACTGACAAATAGCATTTCCCTGCTTTCTTACTCCTCTTTGATCTTTAGCATCTCTATTTCTTCTTATCAGCAGTATCTCTTCCAGGAGGATTTTTGATCCTCCTCGGGTACGCCCTCCAGCGATCCCTGTTATGTCTCCTACCTGTGATCTTGGAAGGAGAAGGAGGCCACCCATGGATGTATACCCAGACCCAGCAGACACGGGCCTGCATGTTAGTCCTGACATGTAAATGTCTCAGCCTGAACATTCAAACAGCAACAGATATTTATGGTGTTGTCCATGAAGAGGTGATATGCAGATGAAAGCTAGAACATCCTCCTCCAATAAGATAAAAACTAAACAGTATCATTGCTAACTGTCTACTGAAATTTATGGTTATCTGCTGAGATTAAAGTGTTCTTTAGGAAGATGGTGTCCTTAGCCTATGACAAAGATTTTAGGACTTTATTATTATTCCTGGAATACAGGAAACAATGCTTGGAAACTACAAAAGTATTAAGAGTAGCACTAAGCTACCCACAGTACCTTGTAGGACTTGTTTTCTTTATGTATTGCAGACATGAACTAGTGTCTGTTTAGCTACTACTAAATCTTGATTCAGCATATTTGGACTTCAGTGGAGTGGGCATAATGCATTTAATGTCTATTCAAACCAAGGGAGGAAGAGAGAGTAGAAATGAAAAAGGAAGAAATGAAACTAAGCGGATGAGTAACAAGAAATACAATGGAATGTAAGATTTTTATTTTAGAGGAAGGAGAGAAATAGCAGAAGGGAGAAACAGATATAAAGATAAAATTTTTGAAAGAAAAAAAAACCAAGTTAAATGCAAGCACCTGAAGGGCTGGTAGGAAGCAATCAAACCGAAACCCTACACCTCAGACCAGCAAGAATTTCTAGTCTGCCTCTGACACAGATAATCTCTCGTAACAGAGCCAGGGGTTCAAACTGAATTGGGCCAGCTCAGTCAGTCAAGCCCATCGCAGGCCATTAAGCTTCCCTGCAAAGATTTCTAGTCAAATGCCCTGCTAAAAGTTTGGGATCCTGATGAATGTTTTTTAAGAGGGAGTTTTGGCTCAAATACTGTGTTATAAAAGTGTTCCTTCTTTTTGCTGAAGGGTGTTTGTTGCATCTTAGCTCCTGGGCTGTTGCCTTGTCATGATATTGTACACACATAATCCAGAAATGTTTCCTCAGTAAGTGCTGTATATACTATATTATTACAGTATAACTATACTAAATCAAGGTGACTGCTTTTTATTGGACTGTCTCCCAGTAAACTGGCTTACCCTAATGATACTGAATGGTAATCACTGCTGCTTAGTGGGATTATATTTTACATAAATTCGCCTTAATAGTGATGTATTTAGTTAGTGCCAGATAGTTAAATGTTTATCCAAGTGTTAAATTCCAAGTGCTTTTCACTGAATACACAACGTGCCAAATAAAGATTAACTATTATATTTTTTTCTTTGCAGAAGGCATCAGTGAATAGCAGTTCCAGATAATAGAATTGACACATCTTTTTTTTTAGATTGTCTCTGTATTGCATTTTCAGAAGGCAGGCCTTTTCTTTTGCTTCTGTATTGCATTTCAAAAATGCAAAGGAAAGCGCCTACTTTATACCAAAAAAATTATATTTAGAGATCATGTAATTCGCAATTTCAGGTCTGCAGCTTCATTCTTAGCTTTGCCCCAGTCCCTTATTACTTAAAAATGTGATCTTTTTTAAGATTAGGTTTTCTTTAAGCTACTCTGATAGCACAGCTCCCTAAAAATACCAGTAGATTAAAAAAAATCCTTTATGTGTAGATGTACTCTTTCAATAAGCAAGGGGTGGAATTTCACAGCAGGCATTTCAGCTCACTTAAGAGGACTCTTAAGAGATTGCTTAAAAGGAACGTGAAACATTTCCTGCATATAAAATGATCAGCTTTCAAATTTGATTTGATGTTAATAAACTAAATCAAATTTGGAAAAAGGATTTTACTGCATAGGGCTAGCATTTGTTATTCATTTTGAAGAACTAAAGCATGAGAATACCCTTTACCCTGGGACCTGTACTAAGTTCAATCAGTACAAGTAAGAGAGGAGGCAGGGGGAAATATCCACACAGGCTGAATACAAAACACGAAGATGTGAGTGTATGACATTTGTACTAAGATGCTAAACAACAAACTTGGCAGCTCAGGCACTGACATCAAACTCTTTCAGCAACCTTGCTACTGAAGTGGTTACATCCTGGAGAGGGTGAGTCAGAAGGGGGGAGTGGGGGAACAGCTCGGCTGAATCCACCAGCTATGTGCCAGGGCTCTAAACTGGATCCAGTTCAGGAACTCAGGAGGTCCAAGCTGCCTAACTTTAATATTCTGCCTTGTGCTGTGACCTATTCTTGGAAGTATCGATGTGGATTTTTCTTCATTGAAGGCAAAGATGTCACATATTTTTACTTCTATTGGTACCTGCAACAGGCTATTCAACGTGTAGAATCTCATCCTGAAATTCACTTTTATACTTTGGATGTAGCTTTTGGAGAATTTAATCATCGGGACTCATGCAGCTAGTTGATTGATAAATCTGTCTCTCCATCTGTCCTTCCTTCCTTGTTAGAGCTGAGATTTTAATTACAAACATCTGTGTACTGTCTCTTTCTTCATTAAAAATAGGAATTGAAGTTGCCCTGTAGCTGCTGACAGAGACAAAACAGAGCAAACACCATGATGGAAACATTTGTAACAGCTAAGGAAGAATCCTCCCTCCTTGCCTCATAGGTGTCTAATTTGAAGGATAAGTGAGCAAGCAGATTTTGGGGATTTCCTCATGTGAGGAGGAGCGTGCCAAGAATAAATCAAATGTATACAGTTATTTTTATACATAAATTATTATTATTAAAAGATTTTTTTCCACCTGTAAAAATAACTCTTGATAATTGGAACAGACTGTTTAAGGTTTGTTAAGCAAAACGTCCTTATCAGTGGTGCATTCTTTGCTTCATGAGAGCATATGATTTGTTTTTCTGAGGTTTTTTACAACTCGCTTTTTGTGCTTCTGTAGCCAGACTAAAATCTTCATTTTGTGGTTTGAAAAATACAGTAGGAGGCTGGGGAGAGAGGGACAATGTTTCTTGAGGGAGGCTGTATATGGAGAGAGCATCAGTGCTTGCGCTTGGTCACATGAACCTTCTTATTGTGGTGGTTAGGAGCATGTGCCAGTTTGAAAGATATCCCTTGTTGCCTTCATTCTCTTCCCTTCTGCCTCCTCAAAGAGCAGATGGAAGGTTCCTTTCATGATATATGTGGTTCATCATTATTTATTCATGTGTTCATCTTTCTCTTTCTGATGAGAGTACCTGTAGGAGGAACATTATCAAGCCAAGGTAATTTTCTGCTGTAGTTTCAGTAGGTTTATAAAACATCTTTGCAGCTAGAAAGACATGCATTTTTCGAAAGAGTACATAGCAAATACGGTTTGCTTAATAAAGGGCACCCTCACGAAGCTGTTTATTTATAATTCTGTGGTGTGAAGCTCCACAACTTGGGAATTATTGCAATGCTAGCCCCCACTACTGTTGGGTTACTAATAATAGTGTAACTTAAACTCATTGTTCATAGGGGATAGGAATGGTGAGCCTATAGCTTTTTTCTCCTAGCAAGGCACTGCTGATAGATATGCCTTGCTTTTCCCTTCGCCCCTTCTGCCTTTTCTTTCACTTGAAGGTGTACAAAATAATAGAGAGGAGAAAAGAGTGACTAGAGGGAGGTGAAATTTCAGAGGAAATAGAGCTGAGAGGGAAGAGAGTGCAGAATTTAATTCTAAACATATTAGATTTTTTTCCTATGATTTCTGCTACTTAATTAACCAGTCTGATAGCCACGTTGCTCAGCTCTCCAGCTCTGATCTGCGGCATTAAAGATTTTCCTGCCCACAGCCTTAACTATTCTGACTTCAGGCACTGCATAAACCACAAAAAGCAAGCATATTGACATTTTAATCACTCAGCTATGACATTAATAAGATTTTGACACTATGTGATCTAACATAACCTTTGTCTTGATACCTAGTGATAGAAGGAGACATCTAAAGCAGCAGGCTTAAGCTTAGAGGGTTTTCCCCTCCAATTATGCTGTATTAGACTGTGTGCCAAAGGGCTGTTTTTAATGCAGCATTATTATAACAGTCCTTCAGTTTCTTTGCTTTAAGACAGGGGACAGCTCTAGGGGTGGGCTGATGTAAGCAGACTGAAAATCAGGCTTTAAAAGAAAGCATTTGAAATCAAAGATACATCACAGATAGCAAAAGGATTATGAGGTGTGGCACCCTAATGTCAGGCTATCTAGGTTGCTAGGTTTCTTTCAGGCACAAATTTAATGGATTTTAAAGGGGATGCAATTTTGCTAAAGGAATGTTGGCTGTGATTTCCTTTTAGGCCAGTATAGAAAGCACAGGAGGAGAATATGGGGTGGAGATTTGCCTATGTCTTTCTTGCTCCTGGAGAAATTTTTGGGTTTACATGCTCCAACTACAATTGAAATACCAGTTTAAAAGATGACAACTGAAATAAGTTTTCCAAATAATTTAGCTTCTAATAAATTACTAGGAAGCCCAGAATGAAACTAGCATGCAGAAGATTGATATCTTTAATAAATAATACTTCTTTAGTGCATACACACAGAGAGACAGAAAGCCAGGTGGGCTTTCTCCAGCCTCTGAAGAGAACGAATAAAGGCAAGAGTTGAGGGTTGCCTCTGCTAAAGCCACTAGCAGTTTCTAATTCTCAGCAAACCCTACATTATTTCTCCTAGAGCCAGGCAGTGGTAGGGGTACCAGCCCTTTGGCAGCACAGGTGTGTGTGGTCTCTCAGTCTCAGGTTCTGCAGAATCAAAAACAGCTGGTTATTTTTACAATCGTAGTGAAAATACTGCTACATAAACATGACAATCTATTGTCCACTCCAAAGAATAACACCACACTTCCCTTCACTTCTGTTCCTATGTCCTTGTATGTTTTATGTATTTATACAGGACACGTGTTATGTGAAGCTGAACAGGACTGTTTGTTCATGTTTTGCAAGTGAAGCAACTGTCCCATTTGGGCACTATAAGAAATGCTTATATACCTACAGCTGTGCTGAAATCATCTTCAAGACCTCCACTTTGGTATTCTCTTCTACGGACTTGCATTTTAACACTTAGTACCTGAACTGAGCGTACAGCTGACTCTGCAGACAGGTGAAGGGTGGTTGAAGCTCTTTGTTTGGACTTCGCAGGGCAGCCCTGTGCATCATTTGCCTGTTAAGTCTTCCTCCTTTGAAAGAATATAAAAGATACTGAGTAAAAATGCTAAATTTAACACGGCAATTTTAGTTCTATATATAAGACATCTTGTTCCAATAAAAATACCCTTCCTTGTGTAAGCATTTCAAAACTACAGAAAGATTGGTTTCCTACAACAAAAATATCTGCTAATTACATGTGACTTAAGAAGTTAATTTGTATATTATAGCACATTCTTTTTTTCCCACCTTCTTCATTAGAACTTTAATATGACGAACACAGAATCCCTGCAAAAAGTGGATTTATTTTGCAGATACAAAACAGAGTAATGTGCATGAGGATAGAAGAGTAATTTTCCTGGCACATTCTCTTAGGATGCCTTATATGGAGGATCTACTATAAACTACTTGCAAAGATTTAGTGTCATACTGTCATCTCTCTATTTTGAAACTGAATTAATTTGTATATTACACGAGGTATAAATTGTATGTGTTCTGCAGAAGAAGAGCAGTGCTTACTTAGACTTGGAGTAGACAAGCTGAAGCACCCTGTGGCATTTTTTACACCTAAGGCAATTCCTGGCAAAAATGCCTCGGAGAGCACTGTGGGCTGATAGTAGTAATTCTTCTGCCTGATGCCAGAGTAATGCGCTTTTCCCCAGATAATGATGCTTGAGCACTCACACAGGGTAGAGTAGAGGTAGGAGTGTTCTGCACTCACTGCTGGTCAAGTTAATCAGTCTTCCCTCTTCTATGACTAGCAAAAGTTTGACATTGATACCCAACTGGCTAACGAGAAACATTAGGATGTTGGTTTGAAGAGATGAGTCTATGCAGCTGTGCCTCCCCTACTGCTTCAGAGTAAGAACAAGTCACTGGTCAGTTTTCATCTGTGTGATCCCAGCTGATTTCCCAGTTTCTGAGAGGTCTGTTAGGGCTGTGCTTTTATTGGCGGTCACTTGCTTTTCTTAATAAAATAAATCGGGGTGTATCTGCTGCACACAACTTGACTGGAGAAGCGCTTAATTTTATTTTTCCACTTCTTGCAGGATATATTTAGTTCTACTTATGTAATTTATGCTTTGCACAGTAATGAGTCCATCAAACTACAGACCAAAAAAATACGACTGGATACTATATATCTCAGCAGCGTGACAGGAGAAAATGCATTAATGTCTCCTGCCTACTAAAACAGGTTCACACATATCCGTATTTTTCATTTTGAATTCTGTACTTTGAATTTTGAACTTAAAGGGGAGAGAAGCTCTTCCTTAACAGACATCTAAGATGTCTGGGGCAGTCTTTAGTCCTGCTATGATTTTCTCTGAATTCAAACTTTCATTTTGTGTGTCTATATCCATTGGAAAATATTGCTTCTAAGTACATGCTATATGTCAGAGTTTATATAGCTTCCAAATGAGCCATAATCTCCTTTACATTATATCTTTTGAGAGGCTTTTTCGATGTATTTCAAAAATTGCAGCTAACTAGATTGCAAACAGTTAATAATAATTAGCATTTATGTTATGCATGAGATGTTGGGATTAATCTTTATTGATGCCTAATCTGTTTGTAATCAGATGTCATCACCGACCTATTGCAGCTGAGTGGTCCTAGCCCAACACCAACATCTCAAATTGGAGTTATATACAGAAATGGGAGGCATAACTGCAATCCAGACTTGAAGTTCTCACTTTTTAGTCTGTTTTCTGTCATGTAGACATAACCAGCTCCCAGACACTGAAGCATGTACGTACTGTGTGTGAGCCACAAAATCCATGTGAGTCACCTCTGCCAGGCTTGTGCTGGCTTCTGTTCAGGGGCAGCTTGAGTGGATCTCTCCCACTCTCCCAGGCAGCTGGCTGGTCAAATTCAATTGCAGCCCTGAGAGTGGGAAGGGGAGGAGGAAGAGGAGAGAGGGGGTGGTATGTTGTTATCAATTCACAGGTGAAGCACAGCCAAAGAGTGGTTGCAAACTGCATTCAGATGGATTTGTTTTGCTTTGCGAAGTCGTTAATTGGAGCATCTCAAAGTAAACTCTGAAGAATGCAAATAACTTCCCTTATAAATGGCTTAAGGAGTCATGCTGCTTTCTAAAATGATAGCTGCCATCTAGTTGTATGGTATGTCACACTAATATTCATCTCAAATAAGCCCTTTTTTTAGGCTTTAGAAAAGTATGTCATAGCATCTAATACCTTGTCTTTAACTGCGGTTGAACCAGTGTTGGTTTTCAGTTTGTTACAGAGCTGTTGGCCAGCGATGTTTGGTGGGGCTCTGTCAGGGAGCAGCTGCACAGTTCCTCTTACTACACTGAGAAAGGGGAGAGCTTTTGTCACAAATCTTTGATATCTGCTTTTGGAAACTCAGTGTTTTTCTCTTTCTGTTCTACTGAGGCTATACTGGAACTACTGCGTAACAGAGTAACACAGAAGATATTTAAGTGAGTGCAAGAGAAGTCTAGAACCAGGATCATCTTAGCTCTCCCTCATCTCCAGTTTCTGATTCCTACACTGCATTAAGCTGTACCCTAGACTGTAAGGACTTCCCCCATCATTCCTTGAACATTTCCAGTAATTCATCTCTTCACAGTGTCATTCCTTGACTTTTATACAATACCTTCATCTGCTGCATATCACTTTATGACCTTTAGTCTTTCTACCAGTCTCTCCAGTATTTTGCCCATGTAAACATGAGTATCTACCTGTATATACTTATATAGCTGTCACCTCATAAAGATCAATTGATTAGAAATGGCAAAGTATTAAGTTCTATGAGTACGTCAGATAAAATGAGTATGGTTACTGAAATAACAGTTGGCTTCTTATGTGGGAAATAATGACTTTCATAATTACTTTTGAGAAGACTTCCGTTCTGCTTTTCTTTCTGTTCTTCCCCAAAGCAATTTGATGCACAAGTCATTTTTGTGTGATGTGTTTTTCAGATATGGAGACAAGTGAAAAAATCCAGAAAAGTGGAGTTCTTCAGGTGTTCGCGAGTCTGTTGACGCCACAATCTTCCTGCACAGCAAAAGTAGCTAACATCATAGCAGAAGTAGCCAGAAATGGTGAGGTTTTCTACAAGAACTTTTCTGCTGGAACATCTTCAGTTTTTCACCTCACTTGTCAGTATGTTTTACTTCATTTATGTTTTCATTTTATAGATTAGACACCTTTTCATGTCCCTCCTTTTCACTCTTTTTGTTTTGTCCAATTTTTTTTCTCTACTTTTTAATACAATCAAAACAGCATTTGGCTGCTGGAATTTTTTTTTACTCTTACTTTCATGCTGTTTAGTTAAGACAGTAATGTAATTTATTGGGCAGAAATAGCCCACCACTGGTGAAATGCATTTTTGTATGAAAAGCATGTAGAAAGAGACATGCACAGTGTGTGCAGCCAGTTATGCGTAGTGCCCATAGTTACAGGAGTAGCATCTCTACAGGTGGTTAAGGGATAGTAGATCATTTCTTTGGTCTGAGCTTTGTCATAAGATTATTACCATTATGAGGCCTTTGATACCACACTAAAACCAATTAGTCCAACCTAAAGAGCATTATATATGTTAGAGTAAGAGCCCAGAATCCCAAATAAGAATCAGGTCCATTTTGGTATGTATTATATACATACAGTATATAATACAACATAGGAGATAATCAAAAAAGTATTTACATTTTTCTTTAGACAGGAGTATCTTAAAGCTCACCCAATACCTGCATATGTTGAGCTCAGAAGAATGGCCTTGTAGCTGCAGGCAGACACTATGGGCAGACCCTGTGATGAGGGTAGAGGACATTTGTGGCTGACTTTTCTCACTCCTGGACTTGCTGCTGTCCCAGCCAAAGAGGCACAGATTCCGTTCTGGGCTTTCCTTCCCCACAGGCCAGATAAAGTAGGATGTCTGTTAACTGCTGTCCTGGCAGCCTTATCCACCTCCCTGTGTAAACCATCATGCTGATGCCTCTTCAGAGAAAGGGCTACATTCTTGCTGACTCCTTTCACTTTCCATTTCCACCTTTTCTGTGGAATCACAAAACTACAGCTTCTTACTGATACCCACATGGTGACCTCCACCCAATTTACTGGTTTTAAGAAAGCTACATATGGTTATTCAGAAACAACATTAACGAGAAGAGAAAAGATATATGTTTAGTTTTTAAGTGTTAAAATTATTTAGATAAAGAGACAGTAAAAAATGTATACACAGAAATTTTAATTTAGAAATGTTTCAGAATGGTAGAGATTTAGGCAAATGTATCACATGCTTTTTTTTTTCTGTACTTAGTGAATTCATAATAAGTATATTTAGAACATCACTGTCAACCATGTGTCCTCACAGTTGGTCCTTTTAGCTCCTATCCAAGGAGGGAAAAGTTAAGAATAAAATCAATGTTCACAGTAGCTAAACTGCTTACTATGTATTGTTTCCTCAAATATTCTCTTACAGAGCATTTTAGCCAGTATCTTTCAAATCTGAAATAACACATGAAATGTCTGAATAGTTTCTAATGTGTCCTTCTTCCTGACAGCTTTTAAACTGATGCTTTATGTACACACTCGGAAAAGCTGGCATTTTACCTGGTTCATCATACAAAATAGCTTTTGTCTTTTTCTTACGGTCATTAGCAGGTGTAACCGGGACCTCTGTCAGCCAAGGTTAAAGTGAAGATATTCAGAAATTATTTAAGGTTCCCAGTGCTTTCAAGGCTGAGATCATCTGCATATTTCTCACTGGATTCTAACTCTGTTGAAATAATTGCTTAAGCAGGATAGCAGGGAATACTTCATTTGAATTCTGTTGTTTTCTTTGTTTTATTGCATGAAAATACAAGAGTTTAATGCTTATGTTGTACCTGTTTTCAGCAAACTTCAGGGCACTTTGAGAAATTCGTGTTATCGACATTCTATGGATAGTAGGCATTAAACCCATTCCCTGAGTAGTCATGCCATGCAGTACTGCCAGAGCTGGGAGCAGAGCCTCTGATTTTGGGTATTACTGATAAAAGAGCATCTTTTCCTTCCACACTTCTTGTTTTCCTCTCACATTCCCCTCATCTGATCTTACACACAAACACATCTGATCACATCTAATCTCTCTACTTGCCGTAGTGGTTTTGTCTTGTTTCGTCTCTTCACCTCTTTGTGCTCTTGCTTTTTCACCTCTTCTGCTCACATGACTCTTCCTCTTCCCAGCTTGAGCTCATATTTGTCTCTCCTATTTTAAACATCCAAACATACAAAACTCCGTTTAGTCACGTATGTCTGTCCAACTACAGCCATTTGCTTTTCAACTGTGAGCATCATGAAGGCTCAGATGCACTTGTTATGTGGAGTTTCTCTCTCCACTGTGGACGTTTTAAACCCTCTTCCAAGGTTTTTAGTCTTGTCTTTGCCAGGTGCAGGAATGAGAGAACATCATCTTCACAGTCTGTAGTATTACAACACAATTACATTTATCTTTCAAAATCTTGTTCTTTTGGTTTATGTTACTCTGTCCACAGTGGTTCTCCTAACTTCTTAAGCGATTCTTCACTGTTTCCTTCAAAGGATATGCTTCATTTCTCTCCCAGGTTAGTGGAAACCTTTTAAAGACTCTGTTGTCAATCACTTTCTCATTCTTCTATTACTTCTGTGTAGTATCAGCTGCAAAAGTAGTTGCAGTTACCACATTTTTGGTCCTGTTTAACAGATCTATTTTGATACATATGGCACCATTTCTTTTACTTACTGCTCTTACATGACCTTGATAAATACAGGTTTGCTCAGCATATTGACCAATGATTTTGTTGCTGAAAAAGCTTCTGCTCACTCCAAATGGAAGCAGGGTGAAGGAAGGGTTTCTTACTCCTTTTCACCATGTGAGAAAGAACCTAAACAAACAGCAGAACACACTGAGACCTCTTAGTCTTTTAGGGGAGAACAAGTTTCATTTCCGGATACAGACTAGGAGAAAAAAACCATCTGACTTTGATGATGTAGAGACTATGGTGAATTAGTGGATGTAAAGGAAAGTGATGCAGGGGTAGCTGAGGAACAGAGAAGAGTTTTTACAGGCAATTGAGAGGAAGAGGCTGAGGGGACAGAGAAGACAGAAGAACGAACTAAATACATATCGTAAATAAACATTGCAATGAAGTTGAAAGTGGGCGATAAAGAGATACACTGAATGTTACAAGGGTGTGGCACTTTTAAAGACCAGATGTATCTGGTATTTGTATGTTCATTACAATGGGTGCTATCACCATCTATCACACTACAGCATCTGGCCACAATTCTAAAATGTGGCAGTACCTTAGGAAGGTGGGTTAACTGTCCTCACAACTATTTTCTCTTGGACCTGTGCAAGTGTGTAGATATTGCTGATTTTTCTTAACCTGCTTGTTGATGTATCAGAGTTTATCATCACATGAGAATTGCTTACCTCTGACAATTCTTTAGCTAAAATAACACTGCAGGATTAAATACAAAAGAGACTAGATTTTGTAGCTACCAAAACATCAAAGAACATTGTAATAGGTGCAACAAAGGAAGAATTTAAGAAGATATATTTGTACTTCAAGCATTGTATGAAATCTTTGAGTTATTGGTACAAGCAGTTCTGTTGATCCAGAATCAGAAAAATTTTCTCGTCTGTTTTTAGGGGGATTGTACACCCTGGTTCATTCTGTCTCATAAATGACTAAGTAACACAAAGGTAAACTGACTCTGAAAGATCCAATATTGTTTAGGATCAGGAAGAGAGATAACTTACCCCTCTACTCAGCCCTGGTGAGGCTGCATCCTGATGACTGTGTCTCGTTCTGGGCTCCTCTGTACCTGAGAGACATGGAGCTCCTGGAGCAGGTCCAGCAGAGGCCACAAGGGTGATGAGGGAGCATCTGGAGCATCTCTTACGTGGAACGGCTGAGGGAGCTGGACCTGTTCAGCCTTGAGAAGAGACGACAGAGGGGACCTTACCAATGTACAAGGAAGAACTTCTGTACCATGCAGGTGACCGAGCACTGACACAGATGCCCCAGAGATGTTGTGGAGTCTCTTTCACTGCAGATATCCAAGAACCATCTGGATGAAATCCTGTGCCATTTGCTCTAGGATGACACTGCTTAAGCAGGAAGGTTGGACCAGATGACCCACTGTGGTTCCCGCCAATCTTACCCACTCTCTGCTTCTGTGCTAATTTGTAGTTCAGAACAAATCAAAAACATATTGACCATTTGCCTTACAATAGTACATCTCTAAAGAGTGCTCTGTAGTAAACTGTGAAGTAACACCGGTGTATCAGGTGGTTCCCTCTATAAACCTCCTCTTTAAAATGTGCAGCACAGTGCCTGCCTAGCTGTATCTCCTTCTGGAGAACAGCCCTTTATGTCTCTGACACCAGGATAGTTCTCTGTGACTTGCACGGATGTGAAATAATTCTTTGGTTCTCTGTGGCATAGCAGGAAGGAAGGGCAGAGAGCTTCCCAGTGAATGGGTCCTCTACCTTTCCTCCCATGGTAGGCGGTGTTAGACAGGCCTTTGGGCTCACATAAACTCTTGTATTTCTCATTCCCTTTTTCTGTTTGTTTCTTCACCTTCCAAATAAAAGCCTGTTACTGAGCTTTAATTTTTTTTTTTTAATTCTTTTAAAGCAAAAGCTTTTCTGGAATTCTAATTAAGGGAATAGAGAGTAAAAGATGCTGCTCTAGAATACTAGTTTTAAGTCATCTTTTGTGTTATTAAGTAATTCTAGTTTATGTTGAATTTGTTGTGAATTCACTGTTCTTTTCAGCTCTTCTTTGTGATGCTAAAAATATGCTTAGTCTGAACTATGTTAAATTAGTTTCCATGGAAGTCAATTAAATACCCTTAATTCCTTCTAAATTAGCAAATAATGGAAAGAGTTAAGCCAAAATCCTGACTTGGGCTTATTCTCTAGAAACTTGCATGAGAATTTACACTGTTTGTCTGTGCACGCGTTTAGTCACAGAAAAGGCCCAGTTGCCAGGCCAGTGTAACTGGAATTGATGAAACTGGGAATAGCTGGCCTTGCACTAACAGGCTTTGCTTTATTTGCAGAATTCATGCGGAACCCCTGTGTGGATGCTGGGTTGATCCCTCCCTTGGTGCAGCTGTTAAACTGCAAAGACCAGGAAGTATTGCTTCAAACAGGACGTGCTCTGGGCAATATATGCTACGATAGCCGTGAGTGTTGAAATCTGCTGTATTTTGTACATGCTCTTGTGGAAGGGAGGGTGTGCTTTAGTGTTCTGTGCGTTGTGTGCTGGGGGGGTCATTTTCCTCTTTTCTTGGTTTTTATTTACCCCACGGTTCTTCTGATTGTATGGGAAAATTGAACATCACACTTGCATAATGCTTTTGTGACAGAAAGATTAAAACACCTTTTCAATATTGTGATACAACTGGATATAAGAATAGGAAGGCTTTCTGATCCTGGGTTTGGTTTTTTTGGGGGGTTTTTCAAACACAGTGAACTAGGTTTTCAAGGAGCAGATGCTGCATATGCAGAGGCACTGAACAGTTAATTTTTCCTCAAACAGAATGTGTTGGAAGGGAACAGAGTCAGAAGGGAGTATTCGTATTCTAACCAGTCTCAAATCTGTGCAGAGCTGCATATGTGGCTGAAATGATGTCTGAGTTATGTTGCTGATTCTCAAAATTCTTACGTGGCCAATCAATTGCTTCAGGATTACATATTGGTATTTTTGGTAGTCAAGGATGGTGGCGGGGGGAGATTGGTGAGGTTTTTTAGCTTTTTATGGGCACAATAAATTCTTACACTGAGAAGCAATTGAGTTTTGAAATGCAGTTGTGACTCCATGTGCTGATTACATGCATGGGTGTGTCATCTGCAAAACCAAACCAGCAGTTGCAGTGTTTTGAAAATGCAGCCTCATTATCCCTTACTTTAAAATTTTGAAAAAAGCCAGTGCACAATAAATATTGTGCAGAAGCAGAGACACCAGGAACATGTTTTTATGCACATGAAGGAACTAGAAGCCTATGGATGTCTGCAGATGGGAAGTGAGATGAAATTGTAAAATCGTTTTGCTATCCTGAGAGTTAGTGCCTTATTTTATATGGCTAGAATTTTTCTGCATGCTGTGTTGCATTTACCCAAAGTTCTGCTGTATGAATACTGACTGTAGCCTTTCTCCTTGCTAGTTTTTTTTCATCTGAGTTCAAAAATGTATGTTTTATGTTGTTTTAAATTACCCTGCCTTTGACCTCAGGGAAGTTAATCATATATTGACATTTCCAGTTACAGACAACTACTGCTTGAGGATGTTAATGTATAATTCTTTCATTTAGGATTTTCTTTAAGGGGGCCAATCAACTGAACAGCTGCTTCCCCTTGGAAACTTCAAATAGAAGCTGTTAAGCTTCCTATAACATAATTTATATACTGTATTCTGTTTCAGGATTATATATGAGATCAAGATCGCTCTCAGGTGTACTGGTTTATTTCATATGAGTAAAATCTCCGTAACTGTTCATGTCGTTGTTTTTCATCCTGCATTTTTTCATGAAATACAGTAAGGACACACAGAAATGGTTTTGTAACATGAGGTTTTGTAGACTACTGCTGGCTTTTACAGTGCAGGATTTATCCTGTACAAAAAACTCTATTACTCACCTTGTGTTGTCCTTCTGTGGAGCAAAGCTGGCACTGATAAAATCTACAGTAGGCAGTGATGTGTTCTGTGTGCCATGTGTTGTCGTGCTCTTGTGGGAGGACAGTCACTACCTTCCCTGTATTTGAATAAAATTAATGAGTAAAGTGTAATAAAATGTGACAAAAATCAAGGTTAGCTTATGAATTTGAGTGGAAGAGGCTATTTACAGTGCTTAGTTGTCACATCCATCCTGACATTTTCTATGTTAACTTAATGTGTAATTATTAAATAGTTATGTACTCTATCCTAAATTCTTATTTAGGACAAATACTTTCACTGTGCTTATTACTAGAAAATTTAATATATTTCCATTTTTTTTCTATTGGTTTTCCCTAACAAGGAGATACAAAGTATAACAAAGACAAGATGTGGAGGCCAGTAGTTCTAATTAAAAATGTTACATATTGATAGTATTTTTTCTTTTCAATTGAAACAAAAGCAGCTGTTACCCTTCTGGTAACTGTGATTTGTATAACTTGAAATACATAAGTACCTGTATTTTTCCATATACATGAGGTTTTTTTGCACTTCTACTGCCCATGTAACTATAACATGCAGCAATGAGGAGTATCTTTAAGTCCTAAATCAATGTTAGGCTGAGACTATGCAATAAAGCCCATATTGGATGGCTCATAGCAATATTTCTATTTATTGAAAGCCCCAGTTGTCCTGTATTTCATCTCAGCAAGCATGCATCACTTTGTTTAGTGACAGCTTGTGCCAGAATGAGTTAATCAGGTCTCTATTTCTGAGAGAAGTTGGTGTGGTGCAGGATGAAAGTTGTGGGACAAACAGCTTCTTCTGCAGGGAAAGCCCCCTAAAACTGGCCTTGAAGAGAAGGATTGCCTGAACTGTTTTTCCAAATTAAAGGAAAATGGCAGTGGTTCCTCAGTGTTCACAGATCCCAGAGTTGCTACATGAAGGCAAGACCATTTCCATGTAAGTTCAGCAGTGGCTACTCCTGGAACACAGCTGCTGTGGAAAGGTAATTCATTACTAAGTCCCAATGCTGAAAGAGGTTTAGTACCTTCCACGAGGTAAAAGGGGAATTACACCTGGCCAAAGAGCTCACTGAACAGATTCATTACCTCATAGAAAACGTGAGATGAAAACCTGTTGACTTACTGACAGATTTTCTTGTCTGTTAAGTTTGAGGTAGACATGTTATTGTCTGGGTGCTCATCAGTGCTAGCCCTCTAAAACACTGCTTAGTCACCTATTTGAGCATGGAAGAAAATACAGAGAATTAAATGCATTACATAAAGAGTTAAAGGGGAAAAAAATAGGTCAAATTTATACCAAATAGCCTTGAGGACATCCTTTTTAAAGTATTTGTTTTGAAGAAATCTGTGTTACATGAATCTCTGAACATCAAGAACATAGGCAAATATAATTGCAAAGCAGAGTAGAAGGAAGCTTTGTTAGTACTGATGAGGCTTCTGGTCTCCCAGCCTTCTTGTATGCAGAGATGAAAGAAACAATTGAGGCAGATAAAAAGATTTTAAGTCAGAAGTAATGAATTGCAGACTGTCAGAAGCAACTGTATGCAGACTGTTCAGTGCAGCCCTACAATTTAAGAACAGATACATTACTGCATGTTCCTGTACAGCCTGTAATTGTTCTACGTGCTTTATCCAGTAAATGCCACTTACGCCTCAGCCCCCAAATTTTCATCAAAGCAGTAAGTGCAAAGTAAAGAAATGGAGACATGATCTCTCCTCTTCTCTCTCCTGCTGTCTTCCCCACTGTATTTACAGCCTGTACCAAGGACAGCTGCTTGTGCTTCCAAATCCCCAGACAACAGAGTCCTCAGCCTCACTCACACTAGAAATTTATCGGAACTATATTATTAGATGCAAAGCTCCTAGCCCATTCTTTCCTTCTAACCACCAGTTATGTGGTTTTGCTTATAATCAAAGCTAAATTCTTAGGCATTGTCCAGTCAGAGCATAACAGCTATCCTAGCTGCTTCACCACCCTTTATCCATGAGTCAAAGTATAGATACCTTTCTACTGTCTGTCTGTCCATCCCCTCCTGTCGTTCTCCCCAGTGCTGTTTCTTTAATAAGTTTGTTCATTAAGGGATATTACAGAGGTACAGACATTACAAATAAGGGATACCTCCCAAACTCAGAATTCTAAGTTATCCCTACACCTTGGCTCCACATGCAATGTAAAGATCGCTTCTCCATTGTTTGGAAAAGGTTATGTTTAACATGGTTCTTGCTGCAAAAAGCAATGTCTTAAGTCAGTGCAGAATGGCTAATTCTGCTGTAGATAAAACCTGAGAATTATTTGCTGCCGTCAGCTCTGGCCATTGGGGTATTAAGTTAAAGAAAAGCATTATCCAAATTGCACCTTGTGGTCATGTAAGGAACACCCTGGTAATTAGTACACCCCTTGGCTCTCTCTGGTGGCTTTTTTCACAGTAGACTGGGAGGAGTCTGGTGACTTGACTCATGTGGCTGATCAAGTGCATGGGGGACAGGGAGACTGAGACTACAATTTTCAACTTAGGCCTACTTTCTTGCGAGACCAACAAGACAATGTGGGAGAAAGACAAAACCTGTCTCTAGCCAGGTCTCTGTCCTACTCTGACGCCCCCTGCACCAGTGCAGTTTGTCTAGATGAAAGATCAGGCCAATCAAATAAATTTTATCAAGTATTTCAATCAAAGATGGTGCTATATTAAATTAGTATTATTTTCTTAGCTAATAATAGCCTCACCATATTTTTTATCATGAAGTTTGTGATGCACATGCTATCTCAGTGATCTTTCCGCAGGTAACTTGTTAGATACTTAAGTTCTGAACTGATTGACAAAGTACTTTCCTGTGTTTTTATATAGCATTGTGCACATGATAGAGCCTGCCATAGTTATGCTATAAAAGTGATAATTCTAAGAGGAAGTGAAAGGCTGGGATATCAGGCTAGAGCCTGATTCAGTAGCCATACAAACCAGAGGGAGTCATTCTGACTGACTTCAGTTGAGATTAGATTAGGCTCTTACTCATTAGAAAATAATTAATTCCTTCTTGCTGTTTAGAGCATTCACATATTCTGAAAGTTAGCAAAGGGAAGTAAGATCTCCATGTATCTTGTAATGGAAGTGAAAAATTTCCCATTCTGCCCTTCCATAATATACATATTAATGGTAGTGCTTAGAGACCTCCTTGGGGAATCCAGAAGTTATTTCTTTTTTGTACCACAGCCTTGTTTGTTCATGAAACTGCCAGCCTGGGTACATGTTCTTAGCAACCATACATGGTATATAAAAATCTTATAGAGTTGGAAAGAAGCTAGAAATGCCAGCTCATTCTATAAAGGCTCTCCTCTGACAGCTGCTTGTCTACCTTTCTCAGCAGGAGATTTATTGGGTCCTTTTCTCATTTCTCAAGCTGTACATTCTTTGTTATCTATGCACACTTACTTGTATTGATGGCAAGACTCCTAGCTGAATTTCAGCTATGTGGCCTTTCACATAAAACCAGATCCCTCTTCCATCTCAGCCTCAACTCCAGAACATGTACATTTTATCACTTTTTGTTAAAAAGATCTTATACATGCTATGAATTCTGTAAACTTAGCTGCGTGTCTTACAAGAATGTACAGATCTCTTGCAGGCATCTACTAAGAAAGGCTAAGTAAAATAAGAAACTGCTGAATTCTACCGTTATGTTCTCTCAGGAGATAGGATTAATTTCACGACCTACGGTAGAAAATCAGACACTTAAAAATAAAACATACTGGAAAGAAGTCAAATTCAGTTTTCTTCAAAAAATGGCCTAACTTTTTTCATTCCATATGGACAACCAGCAGAATCCTAGAACACAACTGATGTTGATAATGGCACACTACTGGCTAATCCTTTTTATGAAGGTCACCCTGATTCATACAGCTAGGCAGCATGTTACCACGGTTTTTCACTTATCATTGTACTAGATCCTACCAAATGCAAATGCCACCTACTAAGCTGTTTCCCGAGAAATACCATGAAATCGAGGCCAAAGTCATTAAACTGTTGCTTGAAAACTGTGTGTTTTGCTTGCAGAGAATTCAAATTCAAGGTTTTGATTGTACAGTAATACTGTTTTACCTTTAGATCTGTCCTCTCCGAGGTATGTCACAGTCTTAGAAAACTATAGCATTTTTAGTTTAGAAGTCCTTTGTACTGCAGGTTTTTCTCCAAGGCTCTGCACACAAGTATTGCGTCAGCTACGAACTAGAGTGTATGTATTCCAACATATACTTCCTCAGTAATATTGAGTTCTTACCAGGAATCAATCATGAATGTTCTTAGGAAGCTGTTAAACAATATTATTCTAATTTCTTATTTTACAGCTGGCCTAAATGGAATCAGAATGCTGAGGAAATCTTTTTAGAGCATCAGAAAAAGGCTGTTTGAGAGGTGATGCAAAACTCGAATTCTCATTCTCAGGCTAGGCTCCTCCTAGGCTTCATTATTTGGGACAAGCAGCACTGACCCCAAACCCAGGACTTGCCTCAGCTGTTCCTAGATCCCAGGTCCACTTATTACTTTTTCAATTCTTGGAATAATTTTCTTTCTTCTTCTAGTAGGGAAAGAAGAGTACCCTAGTAGAATCCGCAAATACGCTTTATGGTGAATTCTTTTGGTTTTGTTTTACTTTTTCCTTCTTGGGCTTTTCCCAACCTACTGCAAATCCCCATGGGTTTCACACTTCCTGAGACTGCTCCCCTGGCTGCTTTGGTGGAGACCCGCAGCTCATTTGGGCTCCTTCAGATAGCAGCACCACTGTCACACAGTACCAAGCTCAGCCTCTTGCCAAGTTCCTTTCAGCAGCAGCCAGCAGCACACCCTTGTTCTGCATCAGACTGTGACCATGCCGTGCTCATTTCACACCCTTCTTCTTTTTGGAGAGTTTGAAGCTGAGAGACAACATTGCACTGCAGGCCTGGGAGTAGGAACATTGCACTGCAGGCCTGGGAGTAGGAATTCTAAATTAATTGTGGTGTACAGCTCTATTCTGTTAATAGCATGAGATGCTATAAATGCCTGTTTACCAGTGTAGAGACACTGCCTGCTGTTTTACCATATAATTGGGTTCCATGATTTATTTCATGCTGTATGAAATACTAAGCTGGCTTCAGCTCTGACTTACACTCTCATTACTAGAGTAATTTGTTTGACTGCAATGGAATTACTAAGGAGTTTCATAGACTTATAAAATCAAGTGAAGAGTCTGCTGCAAGCATATTGCATATGAAAAGGAAGGCAAAGGGAAGTGCTACATTCAGCTTTGAGGACCTTTACCTGACTTTAGTATATCTAAGTAGAACATTCTCTTTGTATTTGGCTTCTTTAATTTCAAATAGAATTCGGTAACAGTAATTACTACATTTTAATTACACACTGAAGTATCCTTGGAATCCAGAACAAATGACTTACCAATATTGAGTCTGGTAGTATTGTATGTATGTCTCGTTGCTGATAAAAACATTGCTGCTGCTATATTGGAATCTCAGATCCACTAGTAGCATTTGACTGGAAGTGAAGTACTGAAGTCTTGAGCCGTAAATTCATCACTGTTCTTTTGTCTGAAATCAGAAACACATGTTTTTTCTTGTGTTTATCTGACATAAGAGGAATATGACAAATAGGCAAATTTTATTGAAATTAAATTGTGGTCTTGAATCCGGCTTGCATTTGACTGCTGCCTCAGCATAGCATTAGGGAGATTACAATACTGGCACACTTACCTTTCCCTTCAAATGTTCTGCCAAGCTCCTGACTCTGTAGACAAAAGAAATCATGAAAGAGATTAGGGTTTGTTGGCATTGGTATCATGTGGTCCACACATTGAACATATTATGAAGAGTCTACCCAAAACATCCCTAGATCTCTATTTGGATGCATTTAATAATTGTATTTGTTTGTTAGAAAAACTAGTTGCATAAGAGGGCCAGCACACTGCTGCATCAGTTGTCATTAGCCAGAAAAATTGCTGGCAACAGTTTTATCCAAAAAGATCAACTCTACCTATTTTCAGTCCTTGAAGGGGCTGTATTAAAAGACAATGTTCTGCTAGTGTTTCTAGTTTACTGTTTACATATTTATTATTTCAGCAATTATTCTAAAGGAATAACTTAAGAAACAGTACCCTCAATGCTTACCCTTTGGGCTAAGGATAGCTGCCAGCATTTTAAGATGCACTGACTACAGGACAATTCTATTTATCTCTGAAGCAAGCATAACTAATTCAAGATTGTTTTTTTCTTCATAAAGCAGAACTTTTAAGGTTATATTGATTGATTTTAATCAGTAAGCAAATAAAACAAAACTGTACTTCTGGTAATCAGTCTTAAAATTCCTGAAGGAATTAATAAAGGAAAGGGAAGTTTCAGTACAAGACAGAGCAATCCCAAAAATTCTTTCAAATTATTAAAACATGAATCTCAAAATACAGTATTGCCGTGTAGTGTCCCTTTTAGACAAGTGCCCAGAAGACATGGAAAAAGCAGCAAACAATAGTAGTGCAGTATAATCACATGAAGCTTACTTTCCTTGAAAAATGAAATTAATAAAATGCTACTATGTGTTGTATAACAGGGTTGTGGTCTGTAGCCATACAGTCAAGAGAGCTGACAAGGGCAGTGACTAAAAAGCCTACACAAACTGGACTGAGGATAAAAAGTAGAGTCAAGTGTTAGAACTGAGTGACAGCATTGGATGAAAAGTTTTAATCTTACAGTGTTCAGACAGGAAAAGAAAAGGTAAATTCCCAGTTTATGTAAGTGGCAGTGTTTTTCCTAGTGTCTACATGGTTAATGTCATTTACACTAGCTCAGGGTTTGCCATTGTTTTTTGAATATTTTCTCTTTCATTTTTTCCACATGTGACCAGGATATTTTTTTCCTTTGGAGTTCTACTCCTGCAGTTTTTTCCTTACACATGTTCGTAATATTCTGTCACATCATAGTTTACTTGCAGAAGCCAGTTTGCTATCACAGATGATTATGGTTTCAGGTGAAAAAATAAGCAGCAGGAGCAAATGAGTGCCTCACCACCAAAGTCTTGCGAAGAGGACCTAATTAAAAAAACAGAGGAAAATAGAAATAGAACATGTAGAAAGAAAAGTCCCACCTCCCAACTTGGGCTAATATAAATTAGTTCATCTTTTTTTAATTAAGATAAACAAGAAAGAGTTATCTGTAAAGCACTGGTCTAATCTAAGCAATATTTGGTCAAAAAATGCAGGATTGTAGCCAGATGCAGTAAAGATGAAGTCATTAAAGTAAAATGGTAGTATGTCACTTAAATGATTTGATCATTACACAAGTAAAAAGAATTTTAAAATAAATACTATATTTTTCCCATGTCACCCAAATTTGCTGTCTTGGCAATTTGGTTTATGCAAATCACAGACCTTGATCATGCAGATCTTCCTTTCCCTCCCTGACTTGCACCATTTATACCAGTGCAGCTATTTACACCAATAAACTTTTGCAGAACGTGAATTGGGGAAAGCATAATTCAGGTTTCCAGTTGCAAGACAAAACCAGAACATTTCAAAGTATAAATCTGATACTTAAAGCCTGAAAGACTATTTTTAAGAAATGCCTTCAAATTGGTTTTTAGCTAATTATCTGAGAAATGGGTGTATTTTTTAAACCTACATATTTTCCAATATCTCCTTCTACTATGGCATGGCCCTTTTTTCCTCATTTAGATTTTTTCTTGTTAACATTTTGTGACTTAGTGGTTTGTTTTAGGGCTTGGAGAATTAGGGACAAAAACTCAAGGGAAACTGCAAATAGGTTGGGAAAAGCAAATTGAAACTACTCTAAGTGCTATTTTGTAAAGATCTAACAATCATGCACACTAAAAAAAAGGTTGGTTGTTGACTTTGGGCATAGTTGAGCAACAAGAAGATTTGACAAAACTATTCATAGAGGGACTGTGAACAGTCACGGTAATTTGATAATCCACTTAAAACCCTTTTTTTGCATAAAACTCCTTTGAGCACCTCAGGATAGAAAAAGGGGCTGTACTAATTCTTAGAGACAGTTGTGTTGAATTGGGCTAAAAAACACTGTGGAAGTACTAACTCATTCTGTAATAAATATTAATGGACATTTCACAGGGAAAAAAATCCCTCTGGTTTCTTGGGTTGTCATTCTGGCATCTTTAGACTGTATTGCATGTACTTAAAAAAAGCTATACAACAGCATTACCCTTTGTGAGCTGCAGTGAAGCATTTTGAAGCAGAAATGTGAATGCTCTCATTAAACTGTTCAATCACTGTTCTCTTAGGAATAGCAAATGTTTAGTTAAAAAGGTCACAGGAAAAAAAATTCAACACAGCTTCTGGGAGGCTTGGAAGCACGCTAGGTGTGAGAGTTCATAGAGCTGCTGAACTGCAAGGTAATAGTTGGATTGAGAACAAGATGCAGCAACGTGCTGTGGGCTTGTTTTGACTGTAAATGATTTGGAGTTTGATGAGTATTTTTGTGTGCAAGATCTGTTCCTTAGCGACAGAGGAGTAGTGAGAAGCAAGTTGGTGAAACGCACATGAAGCATTCTGAGTCAGGACCACGCTTTCTGCTTGGGGATGCAGTGGAGTGTCACAGCAGTGCTGGCAGTGGGTAGGCAGGACCTTCAGGGTTTTCCTCCTACATCTGGCACAGGATTCTTTGTGGCCCTGCACTAATGAGCTGAGTTAATCCTCTTGGGCAAAGAAGGCAGCACCAGGAGATCCAAATTATAGCATTCACCCAGGTCTGTTCTTCACTCAGCTGCCTAGGGCAGAGAAGCAGCCATGCCGGGTGAGCTCCAGCATGGAAAGGAGGGAGAACAACAAACTCAATTATGGCATCTCCTTTACAAGTCTTCCAGCCTATGTAATGCTATCAAAGACTGGCACTTAGAGCCTGCCACCTTCTTTAGAGGGATCCTGAGGTTCATTTGTACCTAACTTTTTGAGTATACCGTAAAGACAGACATTTCTTGGACTGAGATTTGTTTCTGAATCTTCCTGCTTTTACTTTTTCTGTCTGTACAGCAGAAGCTGGTTATCTGTTTACCTAACAAAAACATTGTGTGGATAAGAGTTTTGTCATCTATTTGAAGTGAGAGACTATACAGCAGTTTTTAATATATGACTTCTTTGACAAACCAGAGATAAGGGAATTTAAAGGATATATGACTCAGGTTTGTTGTAAAATATTATCGCACATTAATTTTCAGTAGAGTTCTGCTGAATTCTGTCTGGGTAAGGAACTTAGCTTGTAACTTTTTGTGTGTGTGTGTGTTTTAACACTTGCTTCCAAACCCTCACCCAACTCTACCTTTATATTATTCTTTGCTTACATATTTTACATGTTGTTCATCAACATCAAGACACATGGTTGAGCTTGACATGTGATTCTTATCTGAATTTATCATCTTAGTTTGTTGATTTCAGTTGCATTATAGTAATGTGAGAACCACATTCAGTCCATCTGATCCAGAATCAGTGATTCAGTTTCATTTTGCACACCTATTTTGACTCACAGAACAGGTGAGTCAAATACAAAATCATGTATTTGCATAAATTTTCTAATAAAAAATACCAGAAGAGGACGCATAAAGCAGAATGCTTGAATATTCTAACCCAAATTACTTTGTATTCTCTGCTGATTTGGGAGATGTAAGCACTGAGTGTAAACACCTGACTATGTTGTTTCATTATATTTTGATGTAGGACTTGCTTTTGTTTCAGCATTATAGCTACGTTTGTTATGACATCAAGGATGTGAGTGATTTCTTTTCTATTTGTCTGTTTTTTAACAGTTGTTCCTTGACACAGAGTCCTACCTTGAATTTAACTGTTTAATAGATTACAATTTCTCCTTTTTCAAAATGGAATAGACATGCCTGCAGCAAAATACAATTTTCTGATATCCTGATCCTTTCCAAGGTGGAAACAGTCATGGCAGTGAATTTATTCGGCAAAACTCTTACTGCTTTGGTAATAATTTTAATTCAAGACCTGCCAAGAATTACCCTTCCTTCAGCTCCATTTGGCAAATTTTCTGAAGTCCCTATATGCAATACTTAGAATCCTGGTTTTTATATATAGTGTAAGGGGTATATATAGTTCATCAATAGTATTAACAAGAATTGGAAGATTTAGAAGCTTCTTTTTGCAGAGCTCTGGAACACTTTACAGTGGAAGATCATATTATAAATGTGTATAGCCTTGGGTTTCATGCTGAATACATTGCAGAATGATGAAAACTTGGTAGCTTGACCTCCACATATGATGGAGAGAGAGAGGAGTGATGGTAGAATGGTGAATAACAAGGAAAAGAGGAGATTTGCTTTGAGGAGAGGAAAGAAATTAAGAAATTGAGGAGAGGGTTTGGGGGTTTTTTATATAGCAAAACTTTAGTGATTCCCTCCTCCTTCCCCCCCAAGCTTTTGTTTTCATCCAGATTTTCCAGCTGATTCCAGTGGTAGCTCACATGGAAATCTCTCCTTTTGGAAGCCCTGGAATTTAGTTTACTGACTGTTGTCTATTGCTTACTGCCTGCTAGGGAAGGAAGCAGTATTGATAATTACTGTAATAGAAGGCCTATTTTTCTTTTATTTGATGCACTGTTGCATCAAATCTGATTTGTTATATGGGAAGAGTTCCATACAAAGATTATGATATGTTATTTACAACCCTTCAGAACATTGTAGTCTTTTATAGATGCAGAGCAAATTTTTCTTTTAGCCATACAAAAAGAATCTGATAGTGGCATTAAATTTCAGCTATAGAAGTACAGAGAACATGCTGTGTGGCAGTGTGAGTGCATGAACAGTTGCCACTGGGAACTAGTACCTCTGTCTGCTTTGTCTGGTTTACTCCCCTTTTTAAGTAACCCAAGCAATTTATTTTCTGTATTTAAATTTTTTGATCTGCATAACAGCAAGAGTCATTTACCTGTACATGGACTAGGCTGTGTCAAGTGCTCAGGACCTCCCCCTGGCAAAACTCAGTGTATGTTCAGAATATTATTTATCAGCTCCAGCGGCTCTGCCTCAAACACTGAACTTCTTTACAAAGGTATTAGTGCTAGGTGGTTAATCCATTTTTTTATAGGTGTTTTCACTTTCCTAGCTTTGTTGCACTAAAAGCTGGCCCTCAAGCATCTCTCTAGGTGAATTTGCCAACACTGGAGGAATGACTTCACTCTGTTTAAAAGCTTAATTTTGTATGATTACTGTTACGTTCGGGATTCGACGGTGGGGTTTGGTTTCATTTTTTTTTAATGTAACTCTTTGTTTTACAGATGAGGGCAGGAACGCAGTTGACCATGCAGGTGGTGCACATATTGTAGTAGACCATTTAAGGTCACTGTGCAGTAAAACAGATCCAGCCAGTGAGAAGCTCTTGACTGTCTTTTGTGGCATGCTGATGAACTATAGCAATGAGAATGGTAAACAACACCGAAATTTGCTTTATGTCTACCAGGAGAACAACCTCAACAAAAAAAGATAAAGAGTTAAAGTCATCTGTAGGTTTACAGTGTGGATGCTTAACACTAAGTTATTCTGAAGAGATCAGGGACCTCAATTCACATGTACAATTTTCTGTTTCAGTAAAATTATGTTCCCAAAAATACTAGATGTATTCCTGACACAATTCCATATAACATAAATTGTATAGTTTTAAGATCAGCATCTGGAATTTACTTCTTTGTCTAAAAGCAAAGCATAAAGGTGTATTATACAGATTTACAGAAGATAATTAGAAGGCTGCATTGTCCTCTCTTTCTCCTTCGTATTAAATAACATCATAAGACTAATTTGTTGCAGACATGCAGTGTTGTTAATTATTTAAGGGTATGTATGCCAAACAGTTAATAATTTTTCTCCTTGTGAAATGTATATAAAACTGTATATAGAACTGTATGTTACGCTATTCTGAGATAAATGGGGAATCATTTATAGGTATGTTCAACACTGTTCTGTGTCTACAAATTATAAGTTTATGTTCATTATCCCATTAATTGGAGATGTTTAGGGACTGGGACAATAACACGAGAGTATATAAAATGAGAAATCCTTGACCTTACCTGAGAGTAACACAATAGCGTTTTACATTAGTTGTACAAACTAGTACCTAGCTTGCTTCTGCACACAAGTGTTTTAATGTGCCGAAGTATATTTACAGCATGCACGCATTTTCAAGTTTTCAAAATGTGAAGGAAATTGGAATACATTAGGGAGGCTACAGAGAGGCTGTTCTCCTGACTTGCAGTGGCACAGATTACAAATACAGTTAGTAATTACATTGTCTTCAATCATGCCCATTTCCTGAATTGCAGTGTTTTATCTTAGGAAGAAATATCTTCTTTATTAGTTACTCACCATTTCCTGAAAGACAGCACTTGCTGTAACTCACTTTCCAATCCTATGTCCCCAGAACTTTTCTACTTTTCAGGATGGTCCATAGGCTTTATTGTATACGTTTTTAATCTGCTTTATCATCTCTTCTAGCACAATTGGCATGTGTGTTTTCTGTGCCATCTCTATGGAGATCTCAGCTCTTTGTATTACTCATCCAGCTCCAAATATAAGTGTTGTATGTGTCTCATCTCTTTCTCTTGTCCTTGCATTGGGTTTTTTCCTCCTCTTTTCTTTGTATTATCTAAGAATTCTTGTTTACAGTCCTTCTTCCATCTTCTCTAAATAGCAACTTTCTAGTTCCTTTATTTCATATAGTTTCCAAGAACTGTTTGCTTGATCACATTGCATGAGCATCACATTTATTACATTTCGTAGTGTTAACTCAGTACTTTCTTTGTTACAATATTTGGAGCAAATGGATGTTCTCACCTCTAAGCTACTAGAATCCTCTGTATTAATTAAGACTAATGAGCATACAGTATACTTGGTAGCTCAAGACAGACGAGTCCAAAAGCGATGTGTAGACATACTGTTATCAGTTTTGCTTCAGTGAACAAGCTCCCAGCAGATCTTCTCTAGGAAAACTAATTATGAGATAAGTCTCCCAAACAAGCAGCTTCTGAACAGCTTAACTGTTATGAACATTGAATAAATGACTCATTCCATCTAGTAAGATAGCTTATTCTGATGCAATCAATAAAGTAGTTGTGTGGTTCAGTGACAGCCAGGAGGATTCTCTAGCTGCTCTCCTCTCTGCTGGAGGACATCTTTCATCTCACACACACTATTCACAGGAGCCACTGAAGGAATGCCAGAAGTGAGAAATGCAGGAATATTCCCAGCTCTTGGATCTGGGTACTCACCAGCCCTATGTTCTACCATCACATCAGGGAGGAGTGCTGAGGCTTTACCAAACCTCCACCTTAACCCACATACTTGGTTGTCTCCATGAGGAAGGGTCCCTTTTGGAAGAACCCAGCTTGTGTTTGGCACGGCATTCACGGGTAGGCTGTGTAAGATTTGTGTCCTCTAGTTCCACTGTGAATTTGCTCACTGACTGGGGCAACCATTGAATTAAACCCGAAATAATATGCCAAATCAATATTAAAAACAAAGAAAAGTGATTTAGAGGACTAAATTTTTAGAAGAAAACTCAGTGACCATACCTGTAGCATGTGAATGGAGAAACAGGTAGTTGACCTGTCTTGCCAGTTTTGTTTTAAGGGTCACGAGTACAATTGGACCATAATTGTGAGCTGATCTAGAAATATCACCTGTGGGCCATCGTATATTATCAGGACAGCAGTCACTGTCAACTAGGAGCCTGAGACAACCACTTACTTCCATGCATTGCCACAGCAGGTGAATAATATTCTGTCTAAATACAGTTCTTTGCTGACCTGTTAAACATGAAGACTGAGATTGCCCTGACAGTTAATTGTGCTCACAGCTTAGTGAATACCATTTTTGGGATTTACTTGCAAAGGTTTGATCCCAGCTACTTACAAAGAAGATAAAATACTGCATTGGTTTTGCTGAAGGATGAGGAGTATGGGATTGCAGCCTAGAGTCACAGATTTCTTTGTCCGTAGTTATGGAAACCAATTAGACAATAATAAAAGAAAAAATATTAGGTAAGGAAGAAGTGTTTCAGTCTTTGGAATAGCACTTCTGCCTTCTCTTTTCATATTTCTGTAATCTTTTCCAGCTTGGCATGCCATGTTAAAAAGTTAGAGGTGGGGACTTGGAAGATTTCTTTACCTGCTCTTAATGACTTGCACTCCTTTAATTTGTATTAACTATCCGCTTAAGGACCGTTACAACACAGCTGGTTCTTAGTTGCATCTAATTATCTGTGAACACCCTAATATTTTCTAATCATTAGCATTTTATGAGAAAAAGAGTATATAAATTGTTTTATTTGATTCTAAACAGTTTGTCGTTCCCAGTCAGCTAATTGCCCTCTTTTTCCAATACCTACTACTTCATTATTAGTAACTATCAACTGCCTTATCTTTTTGACATGAGAGACTCAATCTTGAGTACTTCAAGGAATTTATCAAACATGAATTTTACAAAAAAAGCAACTAAGGAGCAGTTACAAGTAAGATTTCCTTTTCCTAAACGGAGCAAATTAATGGAGCATTCTTGTATCTCATCCTGATTCTGGACACTCAGCTTGCAATTGTAACTCCAGTCATTACACTGTTGTCTAAGCTTTAAAACTAGGATTCCTTTTACAAGGTTCTTTTGTCATCTGCTTGTGTTCAGGAATTATTTTTGCATACTGTCTCTCAGTTCTTTCTTTGCTTCCTTGGTATCTTACCACTTCATTAGTAACTACAATTGTTAAGACAGCAAACTCAAACTTTGGCATTTCTTGCAGTTCTTTTAAGCCTAAAAAAAAGTGTTGATGTTTAATTGCATTGCTAGAAAGGAGAGGATTTTTTTCTGATGGAAAACATCCCTTTGCCTTCAGCCAGGTTATCTTGACCCTCTTGTCATAATTGTATTTTACTACCCAAATTCAATCAGATACAAATAGCTCATCCCTGCTTTCAGTTATTAGCTTCTGTGTAGCCATTAATCTGCTTAAGAGCAAGAAGCAAAGCAGGCTTGGATAAAGAGGGGAAAACTAATAACTAATCTAATAAAATTAACAATCATATGCAAACACTCACCTAAAAGAGTTGGAAATATGAGTGGTTATTCTGCAGATCTCATAATCCTGTGAGCCAAGACTATTTGCAAGTTAATGGGATCAGTCTGTAAGGTAATGAATTGTCTCTCGAGATCTCTAAAACAAACCATGAAGGCTTTTTAAGGAAATACAGAAATTATGGAAGAACTAGGCCAATTGGCTTATTAGGTAGTCAAATTGGAGATCAGAAGTTAACTGGATACAGTATGCATGTGTGAAGGTATACATACATTTATATATATGAGCATATATATGTAGATAAAAATAATTACATTTATAGATTGCTGCCTCATTTCATTTCATAGTAAACTTCAGTCTGTTGAGATTGTCTTGCCTTCAGTACCTTTGTAAAATGTGACATCCTGATGTTAAATCGTACAACTGCTGAGCCTTTCTTATTCTCACAAAACTCTTAGCAACTGGAATGAATGTTGGGGTCTGATGTGCACTGTTAACCATCTGCAGAAGCTCTGTAAATACACAAGAAATGAAAGGGAGATTTATGGCACCATTATTATGGTCTGACAGCAATACTTCAGTAATGCTTCCTCCTAAGACTTACTTTTGCTAATTTTCATGCTTGTCTTGGTTTTTGTTTCATTTACGTCGCAGCTAGAGATGCCTAGCATGCTTTCAAGACCTAAATATACTTAAATGCAAAGTAACCTAAAGTATGTAAAAGCAGATCAAAAGTATGTTCCTTACCATACTGAGATAATCAATACAATCACTTTTATGTTATGTCATGATTTAACATAGCTGTGGGGATTGCAAGCAGGTTTCTCTAGGGTATGAAATTATGCCATCGATTTGTACAAAACTACTTTTCCTTCAGCATTATAATCACAGTTACTGATGGGACACAAATGATTTGTTTTCTGAAATTCTTTTCAAAATCATGAATTAGCCTAAATCAGCGTTTTTAACTAAAATGCCCCCAATAAAGTTCTCAATTTGGGATATTCTCCTCAGATCTTACTCTTTGGAGTTTCCATGTGTGTCACCGAAGGACATGGAGCCATTGAAATTCAAGTTTTAGGTAGGTAATTCTTTGTGCTGGCGCATGTATTGATTGCCTTTTATCTACCTGTATATGCATCTGTACAGCATCACTGTCAGTGCTTTTCACCCCAAAAGAACACATAGGCATAGTGCAACATGTGATAGCAGTGTAAAATGTGGCTTTAAGTCATAAATTCAGAAGAGGCATTCAGTTTTTCATGCTTCCTGCTCGCTCTGCATAAAGTTCTGCTTAGGAAGTGGATAGAAGTGCTGTTCCATCCTGAAACACGACGTTGCCTGGCATCATGGCTCGCTTTAGTCCTATGTCAGACAACTGACTGTAGGATGGATGCATGTTTCCCCGAATTTGTCTCCTGCTCTAGTAGGGCATTAACACCTTTTGCAGTGAAAGGCCAAGATATGCAGTTAGTCCAAGCTACCCAGTCTGAGGTCTTTCCTAGGGCAGAGAGAGAACTGCTGGCAGGCCATCAGCTGAGACTGAACCACTTAAATGTTTTTAATTTATCTGAACTAAAAACTGCTGTAGATCTCCATACCAGTGAGATGCCTCATGCTTTTCTCTTAAATTGCTTAATATGCTTTGCTAGAGAATGAGCCTCCTACTGGTGATAATTACATATGTAAATGTCAGGTCCAGAATTTGTATGGCAAGCCCAGGCTTAAGTATAAACACAGCAAATAGCTGCTGGCAGCCTTTTATTTTCAAAGGTCTTGCTTCCTGTGCAGTTTTGTGACTCACAAGGTTGCCCTGTCTTTGTCAAAGGAAAAAACTTACAAATTTTAAATTAACACTTACTGCTGTTAAGGCAACATTTACCTTATTGACAATTCTTGTAATGCCATTCTTACCACTGTAGATAGATAATTCCTGTACTCAGGTGCCATCCTTCTACTCTGGGAAAATCAGACTGGTATGGAGTCTGGTATAATACCTGACTTTTGACCCAGTACAATTGTTCTTTCTTAGTATATGGGGGTCTTTCCTTTTTTTTTAATTTGGGAATTCTAGAGGTCCTTTAGTCAGTGCACTGCGTACTCTCTTGATCAACAATTCATCTTTCTGTTTGGCTCTTAAGATTCCTGTGTCCTTTCAAAGATTATATGGTTTCCCTTTTTCCACCCATTTTCTCCTCCATGCTTTTTTATATATTTTGTATTAAGAAAGAGACAGCAGGAAAAAAAACCCTGCTCAAAATGGAGAGTTTATGCTTCTGATGTTGGAATGAAGTCCATAGAGATTGTCTCTTTATCCATTACAGTTGGATAAAGCAATTTTTTGAGTGACTAAAAGTATAGTCTAGTAACAAAGCAATTTCTTTCCACATATTTTTTCTATGGCATTTGTGGTTTGTGTCTTTCTTCTCCCACTCTCCATGACGACCAGTTTTCCTTCAGAATTTTTAAGTGTTTGCAGGGGACAATTACAAACCAAGGACAAAACCAGATTATTTACCAGTAACTTGAGTTCTCCTACACAATAATTTTCTCTATAGAACCATTCCCTCTCCCAATCTAACAATCATGCACACTAAGAGACAGATTTTTACAGTCAGTTTGGAATGAAGTAGGAGGGTGTAGTAGTGACTCACACATCTGCCAGAGGTAAAATGGCATTCAATGCATGCGCTAGTACAATTTGTACTTACCTGAAATTTGACAACTTCAACAGCTCTTTGGTGTCTGACATGGCGTTCTCATAAATTTCACTAAAGACCACGAATCTGTGGAAGAGGTAATCCCTCCCCCCAAAAAAGGAAATTCAGTTACTGGTAAGTAATACAGTTTTATTAAAGATGTCAAGCCATAAGGATTCCTGCTCATCCCCAATAACCTGTAATAACCATGCCATTTACTCACTTAGTATACCAAATTCATAATTACTATCAAAGTATTTTATACTGAATACAAATGAGCTAAATATTCTGGAATCATATCATAATTTTCTTTATATGGAAATTTCAAACATGCTTGGCAGAATTTTGAGAGCAAAGAGTTTTCAAGAGCATGAGATGATTCTAAATTTGCTAGACTTCAGATGTCATATGATTTTATCTCCCTGTAAAAATCTGCAATTTTTTCTGGCTCTGATGCCATAGATAGAAGAACTCCAACTAATTTCAGTTGCCTAGAATGAATTCCTTAACAAGAAAACCACACCAAAAAATAAACAAACAAACAAAACGCCACAAAACCCCCCCAGAATTCCCCGACAGGGCTTGACCAAAAGCTAAATGAAATAATACAATTCTCTTGACTTCACTGGGCTTTGGATCCTTGTCTTTTGAGTCTGTACCATTTAAACATAGTTGAAGTGCTTTAGAAACAAAGGAAAAAAGATACTTAGGAAAATTACTAAACAACATCTGGTGTGTTTATGTCTGCTTCATTCTATTCAACTGTTAAACAATGTTTTTCTTCTTTGCTATGTTATAGGTAAAATATGTAAGAGGAAATACTGTTATAAATAATCTTTTAAACCAATCATGTTTCTGCCTAACCATCAAAGCATCTTTCTATTTGCAGACACCTAGGAGCACTACTTTTCTTACTTGTGAATACTATAAACTTTCATCCTATGCAAGAAATTATCAGAATGGCTTCTAAGGACTTTTCTTAAACCTTCCATTTTTTGTCTTTATTAAACTTTCTTTTTTCTCAAGCTCCTCATAATCTACATTGTGACTTCCTGTGTTTATAAAACTTTTCATGTTTATTTCAGTGCCAGTTTATATTCATTCTAATTTTAATTTTCCAGTTTTGATCTTTAATTTTTAAAAGAATATATAGAAAAAGCTCTCAGATAAAGCTCTCAGATAAATCATTGTTTCACTGACGTAGTTCAGGTCAATTTCAGTCAGCTAGTCTCAATGAGCCCATAATCAAACTTGACATGTATTAGGAACCTGATAACCACAAAATTGTCAGTAGCTGCATAATTCACTATACTCTATGACCAGATCAGGAAGGAATATTTCTGGAAATACATTCCACTGCCAGGGGCAAGGAGAATTATGAGTCCATATCTCAAATCTGGACCAAATCCTAGTTTGAAGCGTAGAGGAGACAGACATTTTAATGCTGCTTAGCCTAGAAGTTGCTTTGTGTGAAAAATGCTTTTTTGGTTAAAAGAACAGTACTGTGAAGAGAAATGCTAACTCACTGTTGTACTCTCTTTTTATGTAGATACCTTGCAGTCACAGCTTATCAATATGGGTGTTATTCCTACGTTAGTGAAATTGTTGGGTATTCATTGCCAGAATGCAGCTCTGACAGAAATGTGCCTTGTTGCATTTGGCAATTTAGCAGAACTCGGTAAGTCCACAATACTAATCTCAAATTTACATCCAGTTTTCATAATGTTAAGTCTTAGTTAAAGACTTACAAAAGCTCGTTCAAGTCCTTTTGGTACGTTCAACAATAACAGACAAGAATTCTTTGCTTGTTTTCTCTAGAATATATAGTTGTCTGGTTTTTTTTTCCTCTTCAGTAAGTGAAATTTATTTGGGTACTTAATTCAACCTTATGTTTTATGTTACTGTGCTTCAGTGCAACTAAGCACATTTTAAATAATCTAAACAGTATTTCCATAGCACTGCTACTTAATGTGAATTATTTATTAATAATATACATATTGTATCCTGGTGTAGCTCCACAAAGTTTTATCAGGATTAAATTTGGCTCATGAAAATCTCTGAATGAAACTAAGTCAGGCACAGTTCATTAATCTGCATATACAGTATTATTTTAAGTTTAGAATTTTAACATGTTCTAGTCTAAATACGTCCATGTACAAATCATAAATAGATGTTAATTTTAGTTACAACTTCATTTAAATTGAAGTTTGTGGCCCTGCTTTGATCCAATGTCTTTGCAAGTGGATCAGTTTTCACTGGAATTCGACTGTGTGTAAATCAGCGGGTTGTTATGGCCTATGTTTTATTAACATTTGTGGTTTGTATTGCTGTTCTTTTGCTAACCTGTTTGGTGAAATTCTAGTCTTATGAGTTGAGGTTTTTTTGCACTGGAGTAAATAATCCATAGCATTTATGATACCATCCTGTATTTCTAAGAACATTCAGCAGTTCAAAATATGAAGAATGTATCTCTGAGTTTGTAGTATTTAGTGGCCTGAGTTCATAGATTTCCAGGCCAGAGAAAGTATTATGTTACCTAGTTTAGTCTGGTCATACACATAATACATTTATTTACAGCAGACAAGTCTTAACAAATCAACAACAGAAAGAGCCATCAAGGTAGCACTAAAGAAATGAACAGATCAGAGGTCTTCAAGATGGGCACTATGTACTAAGTCTGCACAGCAGAAAGTATAAGAGTCATACACTGAAAGTTCTAGTGCTTAAATGCTACCAAAACCATAATGATATTAAATATAATAAATGGTAGCCTCACTGAGAACTCACTGAGAATTTCCTTTCCCTCTTTGGAAAGATCCAGCTCTGTCTTGTTGAGTAATGACAACCATGGGAAAGAAACTTAAGAGCAGCTGCTTCCCTTCCAGTTAGTATACACTGAAAAGGTGCTCGTTCTTTAAGACTGGCTCAAAATTTACTCTGTAATACTTTATTTTCCCTTAAGCAATAGCTTAGTCAATCACATTGTAACTGTATTATTTTATTTTTGCCTTGTAACTTCAGAGAATTTTTTTGTGAGATTGTCATTTTTCATCATTTACGAGACAACAGCACTGCACAGATTGCTTGAAAAGCATTATATGACTTTTATTCTGTGTCAAGGCAGGGCACAAAGCAGTGATGGATCTGTTAAAATACTGGAAGGATCAAAAATCCACGCAGAATATACTATGTAACCATGCGTAGTGAGAGAAAACAATAATGAGATGTGCACAAAAGTGTCTAGGACTGCAGTTCATGCTTTTCCTGAGTCCTTGGGGTCAGTTCTACAGTAAAGTAATCCCTAACCATCCATCAAAGCGATAGCAAAGGTGCTGAAAGGTTTTCTAACTACAGATGGCCCTCAGGAGGTGGCAACTGGAGAATGCAGAACACCAGCCCTACCACCTGTATCCCTTGTAACACTACCAGTGAGATATGATACAGGCAATGGAATAAGAGATGGTTTTGTTGAATATACATTTGAAGATCTGCTGGCTAATCTGGTAGGAATCTCCCCCATCTGTAAAGCTGCTTTATGCTGTATCTGTGCAGTATGAGATGGCCCAGCAACAGCCACACAGAGATTTCAAAAGAAATGTCACCATTGTGAAACCCTGTAAATATTACAGCATTTGGTGCAAATCTTCATCTCTCCCATAGAAAAGGCAGTGCCTAACCTGCTGTTCTTTCTGTTAAGATGAGGGAAATCAAAGATTTATTATTCTTGTTCTATTACTGTTTCTATAGCTACCTTACATTTTGGTGGGCAAAACCAGACCCAACAGCCTTGAATCATATATTTATATATTTTTAACAGCCTTAACCATAATTAATTGAGGACAGCACATTTAAAGTGTTTGACATTTATCTTTTCATTTTGTGACAAGCATGAGTCTATTGCTTTTGTCTGTGAAGAGCAGTTAGTCATCTTACTGAATAATCCTGGTAACAAAGAGAAAAAGTAGTTCTACCTTTTGATGTGGTTTGTTTACTTTATACTGATTTTCTCCATTTGCTTCACAGAGTCAAGTAAGGAGCAGTTTGCCTACACAAACATTGCTGAAGAGCTTGTGAAACTGTTCAAGAAGCAAATAGAGCATGATAAAAAAGAGATGATTTTTGAAGTTTTGGCCCCCCTGGCAGAAAATGGTGAGAATTTTTTTTTCTTACTCTATCTTTTACTTATTCTCTTATGTGTATTCTGTATTGCAGTATATTGGTGTCTTTTTCAGGCACTAAATGCAGAGTAACGAGCTGCCTCGTTCCAAAGCCACTGTGGCTGATCCTTGTGACTGTAGTTTCATGCAAAGTGAATAGGTCTTAATTGTTGAGCATATGACAGGAGCCGGCACACTGTTGATGCTAATTCCATCACTGATTCACTCTGTATACGATTATGTTATATTTTATTGCCCTGTGCCCACAGTGGGAATATTAAAAGCTGCTTTTTAGAGGGCTTCACAACATTTGTCTGCAAACACTGGCTCAAGTGTTCATAGACCATTGGAGCACCAGGATGTGATTTCCTGGAATCGCAGAGCCACTGGCAGTTCCATTTCCTACAGACATTGTTTTTGCTAGGGGCATGTCAATTGCAGAGCTAAGGGCTAAGAGACTCTGCCCTTTATTGTTCATTGAGAGATCATACGAATTTAATTTGGGTGTTTGGTGGTGTATCTTACATAGCCCCAGGCAGCCAGTTTGACTCACTGCTCAAGCCAGAGCAGGAATTGATGTGCACCTGATCACCCCTCCAGGATGTTCCTCCCAAAGGAACAAAGGATCAGACAAAGGTGGCTTGTACAATGTATCATCTGCCCTTAATGGAAATAAAGAAATGAGTTAACAGGTGGAGCTGGACTGATGTGGGAAGCAGTTCTGTGTAGGGAAGACATCACAGCATTTGATGGCTCTCTAACCTTGTTTTAACCACCTCAGCATTAAAGCTTATTTTAATTGAATAAATTGTTAGATAGAACTGCAAACTCAGATTTATGTTTCATTCTATTCTGTTGTGCATACACACTCTGTGTCTGTCTCTTTTACGTAGTGTAAGTCAGGATAAACTTTCACTTACGTATAAAAACTTACTTTGACTTTTAAGTTGCATGGAAAATCAATTCCTTTTTTTCAGTTCTAAAAATGCTCTTTTTTTTCCAAACTATATTAATTTATTATATAATAATTAGCAATTTGCTCTAAGATAGTTCCATCCTCAGAGACTGACAAGGAATAGAGTTGAAATTTTTGTGTGTATTTGACATATGTCAGTTTAATTTTTCTTAAGAGTATGTTTTTCAGTTGCAATAAGATATGAGAAATTCACTGCTGCTGACCCTAACTCAGATGCTTCTGTGGTGAGAGGTAGTCAGAAGAACATTTCCACTGTGGATTCAAGGCATACTTAAATGAATTCACTTTGCTGGTACTGTTTAGGTGCTTTTGGTTGTAGATAATTAGCAATAGGTCAGAAGGGAAAATCATCTAAATGAAGTATTTGCAGAGTCTGGATTTTGGTGGTTAGGATGTTTTAAGCCTTTTCTGTAATTTAGTTGTTGATTAAGCATGCTGGTATAGCAATTTCAGTTTCAAATCACAGAACATCTGCAACCAGGTATTCTGTAGCTAAGGGAATTCTCTATTTTTTAAAGCACCTCAGTGCAAAAGTGTCTATTTTTAAAAAAATCCCAGCTGGAGAGTTTGCATTTCCTTACAAAGTTCATGAGAAGGTCAGCTGCTCTTAGAGAAACAATGGATTTCACTCAAGCAAAAAGCCTAGTGACACCAGGAAACTGAGAGTCAGACACATCCTTCACCAGAGGTAGAACACACTTCCTCTCCCAAAAGTGGTTTGTAAACTGTATGAAAAATATATTTCCAAAGCCCTGGCCTAAAAATATTTTAACTTGGGTTAAACACCTCTTTGTTAAAATACCATTTCATGTAGAAAACTGAGAGAAATCTAGTTCTTTTGCACACTTCCACAGAGCTTTGTGACTGCTTCTCAAAATCAGCATGCAAAACCTACCGGAACCACTTGCATGTATGAAAAAACCTAACATAGCATAAGACAGCCTGCCATTCCCTCTTAAGAGAAAGGGAGTTTAGGCATGTAAAGGAGACTCCAAGGGAAATATCTGTTAAATATTTTGTTATTTTAGAAACAAGAGAAAAAATATTGTTCCCAGATTCTATGTCACCTGAAAAAAATATATATTACCTTCTTGAGCCTTGTTTCGAATAACAACTAAGAAATTAGTTTGCCTCATCAGTGTCCAGAATAAACTTCTCTGCCAACTCAACCTTTTGGATTTGCTCTTTCTGCTCTCCTCCTGCAGCCCTTCCAATGAATGGCAGATATACTGTCTGTCTTTGGAAAGCGTGAACACAGCACAGTCCTTATGAATCTGCTGTGCCATGATTGAGGTGCCAGAAGTTTGCTATACAGAAATATCCTCATTTTCAGAAGTGAAGAGCTCCATACACCTTCAGCTTATGACTGTGCTCTAAAGGCAGTCCAGAGCCAGGGAAAGCCTGTTAATGGAATAATAACAGAAGTTGGCCATAAGAATTTCAAATAAAGAAATTGCAGTTTTATGTACACAAGTTGTCAGCGAAAACACTGACATCACTATTTCTTACAGTCTGTCCTGCATGTATATATGATAGATGCATTTAAAATTCTGATTCTGACTCCTATTATCCATGCTATTTTCCAGATGTCATTAAACTGCAGCTGGTTGAAGCAGGTTTGGTGGAGTGCTTACTTGAGATCGTCCAGAAGACTGTGGACAGTGACAAAGAGGATGATATTGCAGAGCTTAAAACAGCTTCTGATCTTATGGTTCTATTATTGCTTGGAGGTAAGTATGGGCTGTTCTGCAAAGCAACAGCAGATACTTGTAATGCTATTTGGCTGCTGAATTTCACTATTTATTAATTTTCTAAATAACCTAGAGGACCTGCTACCCACCAGGCAAACATTTAACAGGTCAGATTTTGTCCCTCATTGCAGGACTGGATTAATTGAGTGGAACCAGCAGAGCTTCACAAATATAAAGAGAAGTTTCCCTACCAGACATTTGGCTTGCTGACTCTCTGTGCTTTTTACCCCAGATGAATCCATGCAAAAGTTATTTGAAGGAGGAAAAGGCAGTGTGTTCCAAAGAGTACTTTCATGGATTCCTTCCAATAGTCATCAGCTACAGCTTGCAGGAGCACTGGCTATTGCAAATTTTGCCAGAAATGGTAAGAACATGCCAAAATAGCTTATGTAAATTTATGTGTGCCCCTCTATCATGCTCTGTTTGTATAGCTACAAACAAGAACTGTCTTGCAGTAAAGCTGCTGTTGAGTTACACAGCAACATCACTAGTTTTAAACTTTACAATCCTCAAAAGTATTAAGCCTACTTTAAAAATACTATTTTGCATTTGTAGAGAGGTATAAGGGATCTCTGCCTTCTTCAATATTTCTTCTATTACTCTTGTAAGTTTGTCATGAGCACTGCAATTCTCACAGATGATGGTGGTCAAATTCTCAACAATGAAATCTAGAAAGGAGCAAGGAAATAACCCTTCTATTCATAAAAAGCTATTGTAGAAATCTTAGTAATAATCTTCCCTTCACAAGTGACTTGTTACATCTCACACAGACGGAAACTGCATCCATATGGTGGATAATGGCATAGTTCAAAAGCTGATGGATCTGCTAGACAGACATGTGGAGGATGGAAATGTAACTGTGCAGCACGCTGCACTGAGTGCACTCAGAAACCTGGCTATTCCTGGTAAGCCTCTCTTTGCATTGCTAACTAACAAAGGTGAAATTCTGTCCTCCCACTGTACCCCCCAGGGAATGTGGGTGGGAGAACTGACTGACAGTCCTAGAGGCAGGTCAGACTGCTGCTTTTCATTCTAGCCCATCACTGGTTTTGTGTCTGTTGCACAGCAGTTGTGACAAGCAGTTCTGAATACATCACAGGCATAGTGACTGTCCCTTACCACTTTGATCCCACAGCATCCCCCACCAAAGGGCGGGCAGCCTTGTAATTGGCAAGGAGCTGAGGAGGCCTTGAATAGGATTTCTCAGCCCTTTTTGTCCAGAGCACTGCATATTTACTTTTCTTTTTGGTTCCTTCATTTGCGATCTGTCTCACAGCTGAGGGTCCCCACCAGAGAACAGTGCCCACTTTGTTAAAACACAGCATCTTACTTAAGACTTCGGAAATTGCCAAATTAGAGCTGGAGGTAGACTGTGAGAATAGCCAGTCTATTGCAGTTAGTTACTGTTTGTTGGCAGTAAGCTGAATACTAATTTTGTCATTTTTAATAACTTAATTTGTATGAGTTTTGATTACCCAAGCATACAGGTAGAGCAGATGCACAAAACAACAAAGCAAATCTGTAACACTTGTGTATGCTTTCTTGTGCCAAGCCAAAAATAAGTCTTTCATCCATTTAACCTTATTTTACTATTTTCAGTTTTGACAAGTCATAACTTTTAGAAATGGTCGTTGCATACATAACTAAACCCACTCAGCTTTAGCAGTATTCCATTTGCTACCTTTCTTAAGGTGAGTCATTCTTTTCACTTCATCAGTCAGCTTCCCTGTAGCCTGTGCTGAAGGGTGTCTGCCAGAGACCTACATAACCTTCCCTGTACATTGTTAAAAAGAAATGAGCAAGTAATAACTGACCTCAGTGATGAGCTGCATGTCAAAACATGATTTCAAATACCTAATAAGACTTTTTTCCAAGTACACTATTGGGCAAGGTTTGCACCTTAAATGCATTTCAGAGAGCTCTGTGGAAAGTGGAGAACATGGACTGGTGGAAGGGATGAAATAGTGGTTGGAGGGGGGAAGGAGGCAACAAAAGACTACAAACTCCAGACATGTCAGGCCACAGTGCTGTTTGTAGGAAGTACTGGAACTGGGTAAGAGGTTATTCTGCTAATTAGAGGCTTTAGTTCCTTTGAGAACTGTGAGAAGTAGAAGAGTGTGGTTGGGACTCAGAGAAGTTTCCTCATACTTGGGGGTGCAAGTATTAGCCTGGGCTTCTGCCTGTGCACTTGTGGAAGATGCCTTTCCCAGACTAAGGGAAGGAGTCCAGCCCTTAGTTGGTGCTCAAGCTGAACACTGAAAATTAGATGTGCATGCTAGGTAAAAGCACTTAATTTCACAGGAACCACGACATTTTTCCACAACACAGTATCACCAGCGCACACTGTTCCTGAAGTCTATGCTCACAATCTCTTTTTCAAACCATGTCTGAAAATTTGCTTCAAGACCAGCTCAGAAATAAACTGCATCTCCCAGAAATGTTTTTGAGATAATCCCTGTTCTTTATTCATGCAGTTGTAAATAAGGCTAAGATGCTATCAGCTGGCGTTGCAGAAGCTGTATTGAAATTTCTCAGATCGGAGATGCCCCCCGTTCAGTTCAAGCTGCTGGGAACATTAAGAATGTTAATAGATGCACAAGGTAAAAATAAACTGTTCTCTATGTTAAGTGATTCTCTTTGGTTCAGTCTGTGATATGCTGCCAAGAGTCTTAAAAGAGAGAAGCAGAGGTTTATTTTATTTCATTCCTGAAGCCATGGAATAAATCTAGTACATATGCAAAAATGGGTTGATTTTTTTTTTCGGAACTCCTAAACTGACTACCAGAGACCCGCCAAATAGGTGTCAAATGCTTATTTACTTTTGAACTTCTTTACACTGTCACATTAAAAGTACATATTGAGAGGTGAGTGTTTTAAGCTACCACTCCTGTTTTGCTGTTCACTTACTGTATTCTCTGGCTGTACCTCGGTCCTTGGAACAGGATAATACTCTATTAATTGATAGACTGTAATTTCAAAAAGAAAAAGCACCTTTCAGTTAACAGCTTGTTCCAGGATGAGGATTTATAAAATCAGAAGTCTGCTAAAAACTAGAAGTAGTTCATGAGGTAAATTAGCTGTGTATTTATTTTTGATGACAGATTTTTTCAAAAGATCCATTCTAGTTCCAGCAAAGGTATTAGATGTGAAATAAAAATTTATTGAAGAAACTTACATGACTTACAGTTTATCAAACTTAATCTAACTGACCACAGTGCTCCCTTCTGGCAGCAGTCCTGCCTGGTTTTAAATTTTTGACCTAGCTCACAGCTCAGCTGGGGATGTGACATCATCTGTATGTTCCCTGCTCTTAATCAATGCACAAGCTTCATTAACTGGGCTGATAAGTTGTTTCAAAAACTGGATTATGAATGTTTTTCTGGATTTTTTTTTTCCATTTTGACTGGCTTTACTTGCTTCAATGCAACCTTGACTTCTCCCACTGGTAATGCAAGCTAGTGAAGTTCTTCTAACTCCTCCTAGTTAGTAACTTTCAGCTTGTTTTTCTAGCACTTGCTTAAAATAAGTGACAACCTTTTTGTTGTGTTGTTGGCTCCGGTGTCATGTAGCAGAAGCAGCTGAACAGCTGGGCAAAAATGTAAAACTGGTGGAACGATTGGTGGAGTGGTGTGAAGCCAAGGATCACGCAGGTGTGATGGGAGAGTCCAACAGACTACTTTCTGCACTTATACGACACAGCAAATCAAAAGTAAGTTAGTGGAGAAAAAGGTCAGCTTATCAGAACTGAGTTACCTGTGCGCTTGCTGTTGGTAGCCAACCCTCCAGCTTACAATCCTTCTAGCGAGCCAGCTTGGGTATTCATGTGTTACATCTCCTCTGCCCAAGGCTTGACTCATTTTTATTTTTAATGTATCCTGCAGAAGCTGAGCATACTGTATTCTCTATGTTTTAATGATGCTATATATGAAGAATGAGTGAACGCAGTTGTTAGGATCTTGCTATATATTGATATGAAATTGAGATCCAGAAATAGTCTGTCTCCCTACTCTTCATACAGCATATTTCAGAGTTTTAAGATTCTGAGGGATCATTAGAAATGGTAATTTCTAACAAAAGCTTGCTTGTATATGGCAAAAGGTATAACATTAAGAAAAATTATTCTGCCCCTCCCATCACCTTCACGTCAATAAAATATCTTTACCTGAGCAGTCCAGGTCCATCATTCTTGTTCAGCAGAGTATTAGACAAAGCAGCTTTATAAAAGACAAACACATCTCCTCTGGAGACAGGCTATTTCAGGCTCAGACTTCCTTTAGCATGTTCACTGATATGAACACAGGCTGCATTACTGAGCTTAAATAGCAAGTGTGATTTGGAGAACTCAGACTGTAACAGTGACCTCTTCATTCATCCATGGCATTTATGAAGTGAAAACCATAGTAGGGACCTGATCTATACTGAGCCTCTCCAAGAACAAATCAACAGGCCTTACAGGGATTTAAATCTTTGCTGATTTCTAATATCGCTGTTTCTGTCTAATACCCGTTCTCCATTTTATGTTCAGCCTCTAAAACTGATCAGGGTTCATTTTTCTGAGTTCCCACTTTTTCTGCCCCCCCTCCCCACAGTCCCTAGCATGCACGCATGGATGGCAAACACCACCACAGATGCGAGGTTTAATAAATATTCTCTATAGGAAAACAGAATTCAGTTCTAAATATGGAGACACTACTGATGACATCTAATAGATATTAAGGCAAAAATTAACAGCATTATCACAGGTGAATTAATTTTTGTGTGGTGCATGTACTCATAGAGGAAATTTGATGGGAAGAGGATAACAGAACCGAGAGGGTGGGCTTTTTTAAGCTTTTGCTGCCCTCTAGGTTTGAATATGAGTAAGAGCTGTATGGCTCTTAACAGAAGATCGGGTTTGATTTTGGCTTTTAGTTTTAAATGCTTTGGGGTAATATTTACAAAGGCAACAGTCAGTTTTAGTCATTCTAAAAAACTGGAGTAGGTACCTGTAAATACAGCCACACTAGCACCAAACATGATGGCTGTCACCTATTTAGTACTGCCTTTTAAAGGGTGATGTTCACCTACAAAATAAAAAATCTTGATGTTAAAGACGCTGAATGGTTTTTAAGACTTATATAGCAAAAATTCCACACCAATTCAAATAGAACTTAGCAGTTCCCAGATTGTCTCGCTCCCAAAGCGAGTTCCAGCAGAAAATCACAAATAATAAAACACATCATTTCAAGTACAGAAAAATATAGAAATACTTAAATGCTTGCATACATTACGTCATTTAGGAAGAAAAAAAGGTTTTAAATGTGATATTCTTCAGTCATTAGGCTGTACTTTGGGCCACTAGTATCTTCAGTATGATTATCTAAAAATATTTTCGTTTTCAAGGATTATGATTATATTGTGTCTGTTTCCTTGCATAAACAACACCAGTGCAAAGCCTGTGCAGGACTGAAAAAATAATTAATTCTCAACACATGTGTCAGTGTATCAGTTCTGGCTTGTGGCTGGTGTTAGAAAGGGGGGTGTGTTTTAAATGGAATTAAATGAATGGTGGTTCATTTTAACATATAGATTAAAAATTTAAATCAGATTCTTGTTTCAAGAAATAAATGCTATTTCAAATGTTTGTGCACTCACAGGACAAATAAAAAATAATAAAACCCAATCCACATTTCCTTGAACAGTTTCCTTTCAGTATGCCAAGTTATCTGATTTTTCAGGCAAACATTTTGCAAATATTTTTGGGACATAAGGTGGTAAAAACATGAGGTGCACAACGACTTTTGCAATTATAACTAGCACATACCTGTAGAGACCAGAAATCTTTATTTATCCCTTGTCATGTAAGTTGGATGAAATTTTGGACTTGAAAACAGAATCCCTGTGTATTTTTTATCTGCTTTACACACATTTAACCCAGTTAAATGACATTTTAAGTTCCTAGATACTGGGCAGCAGTACTGCACAACAGTTCATTTTAACAGCTGGCTTTAGAACAGAAACCAACACATTGGTATCCCATACCTACCCTTTCCTTACCTGTTTAGTATTTGAAGAAAAATTCCGTAATAAGAGACCACTGCTCATTTTCTTGCCCATGTCTAAACAGCTTTTCAAGTACACCATTTCTGTTACATAGTAAGGTGTAATATTTGTGATCTCACCTCTCTGAACATTCTGAAGAAACTCTGAAAATTTGTGGAGAGAGATGAAGGATTTAATAACTATTATAACTCTGTTCATGTGTTTCGTTACCCTAAGTATATAGTTTGTTGGATACTTTGAACCCCTAATTATTTGATGATTGATGGCACAGCGTGAGAACTTGAGTTACACTGTATAACCTGGAAAAGAGTTCATTATGTGTGTCTTAACTTAGTCATGGGGTTACCTGCCTTGGTTTAACACACTTAAAATTGCAGAGCAGTAACAGAGAATGTGGAGGCCTATGTGTGCACACTGATGTATAAAGTGATTCTTTGTGCATAAAGCCAACGAGTATCCTTACCCAAAGATAACATAGCATCCCTGGCACTTCCCTTATTTAATACAGTTTGTATGCAATGCACAATTTTTTCATCTTTGTGTTATTTATTTTAGGATGTAATTAGGACCATTGTACAGAGCGGTGGCATCAAGCATTTAGTAACCATGGCGACCAGCGAACACGTAATAATGCAAAACGAAGCCCTTGTTGCACTGGCCTTGATAGCGGCCCTAGAGTTAGGTGAGTATCCCAGCAGCTCACTCCACCCGTTTCCTTTCCAGTCCATGCCCAAGAGAAGCCATAGAAGGAGAATGCAACATAGAATAGCATTCTCCTTCCACTTGCCTTTGGGTAGCACAGAAATGAATCGTGATTGATGCAGACACAGGCAGGCCCTCGTGTTATGCAGGAAACTGGAGAGTCTTGGTCATATGGGATCTGTTCCATCATTCTGGTAGGTGGTGGTATGATCTAGAAAGGCCCAGAAGGCAAACATACCTTAGACTATATGACCTGATCACATTCCTACACTGGAATGTTAATTGCCTTTGGAGAGAGCTTATCAAAGTCAAGCGTCCACTTACCTAGTAATTAAGAACTAGAGAATACACAGAGGTGGTTAATGCCCCCAACATGTCTCCATTAAATTTCACAGAAATAAGTGCAAGAATTGCCATATGAAGGCAGACATGATTACATGTTTTGACCTGCGTTTGTAGTACCTCAGCTTTTCAAACAGGAGAGTAAATGCTCAACAGAGGTTTTGTTTATCCTGTTTGCTTGCTTGTTAACTAAGTAACTAAACAAACAACCTTACGTACTTTTGCTCTTGATTTCTCTCGCCATTGTGTACTATAGGAATGCTCTGTTCAACTTTCGAATCACAGCCAATACTTCACGGAATTGTTTTAAATAAAAGGAAAGATGTTCCTATTCACATGAATCATCTCTTTGTCTTGTCTTCAGGCATTTAAAGGTTGAGCCCGAATTCAGTACATGTATCTTAGAAAACTAGAGAGGCAGTAACTCAAACTGAGATCTTGAAAAGTTTTCCACAGCCTTTATAATGGACCCTGAGCTCTCTCTGCCATGGAATCAAGAACTACACAATCTATATTTATTCAGAGAGAATTTCCAAAAGCAAATTCAGGCAATGGAAGTCTTGAAATATTCCAGATGCTGGCCTAAATGGCTAGAAAGCCTCATGGCTTTTCCATCAGCTTACTGCACATTAAGACTGGCTTTCATCATTAAACTCTGTGACTGTCCTTTGAAGCAGCTAGGCTTCACATTTTTATAGCAAGAGCTGTGATTCCTGTCATCATACTATCATACCATAAATATGCGCTCGAGTTTTATACCAATGAGTTATGTACCACAGCCTCACTTTCACTCTGGTGAGAGATCATGCTTCAGTAAAGGGATAACACAGGGAAGCATCAAAGCAAGTGGCACTTCCAGTCTTACAAATTTTCACTTGTATTTCAGTCACTGCTGAAAAGGATCTTGAAAATGCTCAGCTTGTTCAGATTCTACACAGACTGCTCTCAGATGACAGAAGTGCTCCAGAAATAAAATATAACTCCATGGTGCTGATCTGTGCTCTTATAGGATCTGGTGAGTATTCAGGAGAGGCTGCTTCCCAAGATTTATGTATGCAATATGGTTCTCTCCTACAGCTGAACACAGAGCATGTGCAAACACAGTGCAACTGGTTCTCTGTTCACAATGGATATAGACAGAAAGGTTCAGTTTACTGTGACTCTGTAGTGTCTATCTATGGTGTCAAGGATGAGGCTGTTAACTCAGTTTTGGATATTAACTGCAGAAGCTTGACCCTGGCTTCTGTACCATTCAGCTAGCTCAAACTTTGACAGGAAAGAAATGAAAAGCATTTAAAACTGTACAATATCAAGTTGTCTTTGCAAATATGCAGATAACAAGAACTTTATTTTCATTTCTACTTGCAATTTCCCTGTAACTGATGTGTGATGGTGCTTTAGGAAGGATCCTTCCCTCAACAGCCCTCGCATGCTCAGCCCACCAGGCACAGTGTGCAGTTAACACACATCAGTGCTGGACACTGTAAACTCTTACCTCTCTAAGCTCACCCTCTGCTAAAGGTCAGGCTGTTTACAGGCTATTGGAGCAGGCTGTGGTTGGATATTGATTGCAACTTCCCACCTGTGTGTGGGCAAACAAACAAATGAAAACAAACCACAAAATGAAAAAGAGCAAGGTGTCATGGGGAAATTTCATTCAAGGTTTCAAGAAGTTGCTATATTTCTTTCATTCAGTTCTTTAAGAAAGATTCAATCTGTGGAGGGAGAACAAATTTCATTCCATAAAGGTTTTAGGCAGTTACAGACAACTAAGACAACAAAGAACTGGAATAATTACAGAAAGGTAGAAACTCAGAGCCTCTCTGCACAACTTGCCAAGTGTGAAATATATGAAGGTTCTCTAGAGATTAGTTTACAGCCATGCAATTAATAGATTAAAAGTTACCACAGTTAAACGTGTGCTGTCTCTGTAAACAAAGATGCTTTTTTCCTTAGAGTTCACCATGCCTACTGCAAGTCTAATTTTGGAGACCTGTACATCCATGCAAGTGAATATTGTATTCCTACCATCTTATAGGAACAAATACTCGGTTTTAGAGAGTATACACATCTCAGTGTGCAAAGATTGTGCTCAAAACTTGCTAACGAGCCTCAGCTCCCAGTAAGCACTCACTTTAATGTAAAGGCATGTAAACTTAGTTCTTACTCACGACCTTCTTGAGCCATTTCATGCTTGGGACTATCCATGCATTTTAGAGCAGAAGCTTTTTGCCAAAGGTTCACAGTCAGCCTCACTGTCTTGGTCTTTGTTTCTACTGTTTCCAGCTAAAATAATCCTCCTCAGAAAATCTGCCTGACGGTTGCATTTTCTCTTCCTGAATCTTGTCACCTGCAAGACTGACAGAGTTATTTAAAATCAAATACCTGTCTCTCTAGTCCACCAGAGTACAGACCAGTCTTATCTTAGGGGGGTATTTTAGAGCTGTCCAAGTGGCAGAGTTCAGTCTGCCACCACACTATAAGCTTTGCCTAGGCATAAGGCTCCTTACCCTGCTCCCAGAGAGTGGACAGCAGCGTATTACTTTATTATGCAGCTGGGAAGTTAAGGCCCAGCATTTGACTGACCCACTGTTCTGCCCTGCTTCCTGATGAACAGACCTATGTAAAATCAGTAAGGACACAAGAATAACAACTGAGCAACCCTGATATTAACTTCTAAGTTTGTGGAGGATTTTTTATTTTTATTTTGGGGAGGTTATTTTTATTTTAACCAAGGAGAGGAGGATCAAGGAGCCAGTTGCTCTTTACATGGGGAGATACTAAAGCACACCTCTCCCAGCTCTGTTGCCTCTAAACTCTTTTCATTACTGTCTCTACACTCTGAGCATTTACATGTTTCCTTATTCTACTGTGAACAGACCTGTGCAGTTATTTTTAAAGTAACTGACCCCAGTATAATTCAGTAAGGACTAGAAGCAGTTCCACTGCTTTAATTCTTGGTTTAGTTTAATTCTCCAGTGACTGCTGTTGTTACTATGCTTTGTTATGGGGTATCTGGCATCACATTTAACTTGATGTTGCCAACACCTGTGTGTTTACAGGTTCACAGAATGCTCAGGTTGGAAGGGACCACAGTGGTCCAACCTCCCAGCTCAAGCAGAGCCATCCTAGAGCACCTGGCACAGGATTGCATCCAGAAAGTTCCAGCGAGAGAGACTCCAGAACCTCTCTGGGCAATCTGTTCCAGTGCTCGGTCACATGCACAGTAAAGAAGTTCTTCCTCATGTTCAGGTGGAACTTCCTGTGCATCAGTTTCTGCCCATTGCCTCGTGTCCTACTGCTTGGCATCACTGAGCAGAGCCTGGTTCTGTCCTCTTCTCACCCTCCCTCAGATACTCACATTGATGGGTTTCCTTCTCTGACATCTCTTCTTGAGGCCCAGCTCCCTCAGCCTTTCCTTGTGAGAGATGTTCCTGTCCCTTAATCATCTTTGCTGCCCTCCACTGGACCCCACTCCAGGAGCTCCATGTCTCTCTTGTACTGAGGAGCCCAGAACTGGACAAGCACTCCAGATGTCGCTTTATCAGGACTGAGTAGAGGGTCCCTTGACCTGCTGTCCATGTTCTTCCAAATGCACCCCAGGGATGCCAGTGGCCTTCTTGGCTACAAGGGCACTGCTGGTTCCTGGACAGCTTGTTGTCCACCAGGTCCTTCTCCACAGAGCTGCTTTCCCCAGATCAGCCCCCAGCCTGTGCTGGTGCCTGGGGTTATTCTTCCCCAGGTGCAGAACTCTGCATTTGCCTTTGCTGAACTTCAGATGGTGTTAAGCAATTAATAGATACCTATTTTTATGTGATTCTTTCCATCTGGAAGTTCCTCTTGCAACTGAGTGAATGGATAGGGAAAGAAAAATGAGGACAATAGAAAATGGAAGAATCATTCAAAGCAGAGCATTCACAGCTGGCACAGTCTTCTGTAGGCAAGAGTCTCCATGAAACTGGATGTTTTCAGCCACTTTAAAGCACAGTGAAATGCCTGCTTAAACATGTTGATATCTCAGGAGAAAGCAGGAAGTGCTTACATAGCATAACCACCCCAACAGCTCCACTGACATCAGTCTGTACATACACGTTACCAGGTGCACAGCAGCATGAGAGGTTCCAGCTCTAACATGGTAGGGGTTAAACTGCATGAAAACTAAAAACGTGAACCAGAAAGTAGGTAGGGATGGGAACAAATGCCAAAGTTTGCTATAAAAAAAAAGTAAATAGCACGGCATAAAGCATAGCTATCTGAAACAGGTGGTTGGGTTTTCTCCCAGGAAGTTCAGAGATTAAGCCCCCAGCAGCACGTGGAACGCAAAATTATATGTAAGTATTTGTTGTTGAGTGGGATTTCACTAGAGTGGCATGAAACAAAACCAACTGTTTTAGATCAAAACTGTGAGATGTGCAGAGTACAGGGCTTTGAGAAAATTCATCAAATTTCTTACAAAATTGATCAATTTTATGACTTGCTCCCAACCTCTCAAAAAGTAACACGCAATCCAGGATCTGAATCATCAGACAGTGTCTCCTAGTTTTGAGTAGAACATAAACGCTGCATCCATACTCACAGCACTGGGCAATGCTCTGCGTGCTGTGTTTGCGTTAACTTCAGAGCTGAGCTGTTAAGGCACAGCAAACAGTGACCAGGTGGTGACAGATCCATTAAAGACCCATCTCACATCCCCACACAACCAGTAAGAGTTGATACACACAAATGATGCAGTGAGCCTGTCACAGCCAGCTCACTTGGTCAGGCTAGTTTAAAGAATAAACCAAAAAAATGTTTTCACTAAAAATACTTCCTAAGCATCTGTTTTGGAAGGCAATCCAGGTGGATATTCTTAACTGCTATGCAGCAGCTTCATCGTTACCTGAAATCCATGGAGTTTGTGTGTGCTGGAGGCCCTGAAAAGTTTTCTCTCCATCCTCAAAAGCAATTCAAAGATAACCAGATCATGCATACACGCAGCTGCGTGCTTGTGTGTACAGGGTTTAGTAGAAAAGTTTATCACAGTTTTCTGTTCTTCTGCCTGTCTCATACAAAGCCCTGTTTCTTTTAATATTTCCTTTTCCAGAACCTCTTCAAAAGGAAGTGCAGAGCATGGCATTTCTAGAAGTCATATCAAAACTCCGCAGCCATGAGAACAAAACTGTTGCCCAGCAGGCCTCGCTAACAGAGCAGAGACTTGCTGTAGAAAGCTGAGGAAGGTCTTGTTTCCAGTGCATCCCATCACAGATTTCACCTTTGTCCTCCGTCCTGCTGCCGCTCCTGCTGTGTTTTCCACTGTATCACTTGTGCATGCGTGTAACGTTCCCACACAAATTGATGAACTGCTGTAGGTACCCGTCCAAAAAGGTTTCTACAAATTCATAGGTGGTGTTAACATGAACCTGTCTCCACCCGTAACTGTTCTACTTGTATTCGTGTTGCTTGGGCCACATAGTAGAATGTGCATGTTGTAGTCCTATGATGACGTAGAAGTGGTACTACACAACTGACTCTTTCCTCATGCCCCCTAACTGCATAACAATGTACTACTAAATTAAGGACAATACGAGATGCAGCAAGTCCAGACTAGTGTGCTGACTATAGGATTAAGAAGTAAATCTAGCTCAATTTTTGGTGCTTTGGAGATTCAGGTTTGAATGCAATGTACTGCTGCTCATTCACTGGTCTTGCCTATTAATGTCAAACTCGTGGTACCTAGAGGTAACAAATAAAAATTTCAGTGCTCTCACTTTACCCTGTCGTTTGTCCTTTTTTTCTAATCCCACGCAGAAGCCGCGACTGCACCATCATGCACTGGTGAGGAGTTGTTTTTGTTCCAGGCTCTGGCCCAACACAATCACTGCCTTTCGGCTGAGCAGATACAAAGGAAACTATTCCAACCACTTTCACTGTGTGTGCTCACACAGAGGCACTGTGTGGCGTAACAGTCATGCATTTTAGCAGCAGTGCATGATACAATCCTTATCCTATAAAGCCATGTGCGTATGAGTGCTCCTGGGCTTGCTTGGGATTGCTTCTTTGTTTACTGGGGGGGTTTTATAGATGGATTTTTAAAGGCGTATCTTGCAGCAGCTGTTCAGCAGAAGCCCATTGAATGAGAAATGGAAGATGCAAGAGACTTCCTTTTCTCCTTTCCTAGGTAAGGGAGATGGAAAACTGCCAGTCCGAGCATCTTATCTCACAGCTGCTCTTTTGTAGATCTGTAACATGCCAGCGAGCAAACCAGTAGACAACACTTCGGCAAAACAAGGAGCCAGTTGGGATAGCAGTTTCCAACAAGGCAGCAGATGTTATTTTGGACTGTGTGATACCATTGCCTAGCTTAATCAAGCGCACCATGCATGAAGGTCACAAGATCTACAACATTTTAAAGGGAATTCAGCATTCCCAGTGCTGAAGTGCCAGCCTCAGAAGTTTCAAGTTCCTTTTCTTACCAGCAGAGGCAGCAAACCCAAAGTCCAAGCACCGATGAGAACCCATGCCAGGTAATTGCAAACCACTGCTTTTGACCGTCACAAATTCACTCCCCAGCTCCATGAAACCACTGCCTATCCCTCAGATACTGTGATGAAAAGATGCCAGTCATGAGGGGAAAGGGATTATTTACACAAGCTGGGTATGAAAAGAAACTTGCCTTCAACAGTCAGCTTAAGCTCTCAGATTGTACCAAAACACAGCAGATGCTAGAGGAGTTTTCAGCAGAGATTCCACATCCATTTAATCCAGTGCCAGAAACATGCAGAAAAGCCTCCAATACCAAACTGCACAACAGCAAAAAACAAAACAAAACAACAAAACACAGATTCAAAAAGGTATTTGCTAGTACTAATGCAGTAAAGCCACTGACAGTGCAGAGCTGTCAACACAGACCAGGACCTCGTGACATCAGGCTCCAAATAACACAGAAACTCTGCACTGCTGCTGAACATAACCAGCATGTTTACAATCACAGCTCACAGGCCTTCACAAGCTCAAGTTTTCTCAGGCAAATTCTTTCTATTGACTTAAATAGAACCCAAAATAACATTTGAAAGGCCAGTTATCAACAACCTGCCTGGTTCTAGAGAGAGACTATTCCTTTCGACATTGGTATCAACTGCAAGTGCTCACACAAACTGGTTGTGACATTGACAGAATTCCCATTTGGTTGTCTAACTGGACCTATGGTTAAGCATTAGCTTTATGCTCATCACCAAATGTTTATCAGGAATACCACTGTCACAGCAAGCATAAACACAAGGCAGTGGTGATAACCTACTTCTAAATGGTTGCCCTGGATGGAATATCAAATGACTTACATTCCCAGATAAAATCTGTGCTGAGCCTAGGAAGGAAAGCCCACATAAGGGCAAAGAAGGGTGTGTGTTGCAGTAGAAGATGGTAATTGAAGAGACTGTATCTAGCCACACGAATGCTGTGCTGTCCTGACGCATGCTGCAGCATGCAGGTCACTTCTATGGTTGGTAAATCATTTATCCTCTGAGCACCTTTAAAAACAAATGGGCTCTAAGGATGTTACTATCACATGCATTTCACTACTCACTAGACTGAAGTCAAGTGAACTGAAACTGCTGACAGTAATTCCAATTAGATGTTTACTAGCTAGATTACATCTAAGCAAGGCTTGACATCTGCTGCTCGGACTGTTTCTATGATGGCAACGCTGGACATGGGGCCTTGTCTTTGTGTTAGTGCCACCGCAAGCCAAGCCAGAACGATCCCTACAGCCACACCACAGGACAGGCAGCACCTCCCTCGAGTGTCTCGCTTGTCGGCATCGGTACAAACTTTGCAAGGCCTAGCATCTCGCTGTCAGGAAGTTGAACACATCCCCTTGTTTTCACATTTCACAGTGTCCTTATTACAAGGAGAAGCTTCACTGGGTAAAGCACAAACCCCAATAATACTGGCCTTGCATCCAGAGCACCCACTGGTCAAATGAGACCATGAGACCCAGAAAAGGTCCTTTGTTTCAGAAGTCCTACAAACAGTAACTAGCCTCAACTTCAAGAATCAGTGTACAAGTCTGTTAGGAGTTTGACAGATGGCAGGTAGCCACTCCTAACCTCCCTCTCCATCATGAAAACGCTTATTCAAGTCTGTCACATCTATTAGGCAATGTCCTTGGCTTTTCTTCTTTTTTGTTAATATCTGGTCATTCCTGTGCTTGTGTGCCATCCGTCCCCAATTTAGATGCTTATTTTGCCAAATCATTTCCATACATACAGATAAATGTCATATGCTGAAATATCCAAAAGGCATTAGACTTCAATCTGAATATAGACATGCTTTTAAATTGATCATGGTGCCATTTTGTGTACAAAACCTAGAGGTTTTGAAATACTTAAAAAAAACCAAACCTCTTCCTCCTCCTTTATCCAAAGTAGCACAAGACATCATTACCCATTTTTACCTGCACAATAATGTAAGCCAGTTCTCACTACTTCTGTTTAAGGACATGTTGCACTTATTTAAACTTTTGAAAAGGGAGGTGGGAATTTCATTTGACTAAGTCATGCAAAGCAGCAACTTCTGAACACATCAGGGTCACCAGAATAATTCTGGGGAGGGCACAGCCACTGCAGCCTGAGGAACATCAGCAACCTGTTGAAAAGAAGCAGAGCATGTTCATTAGGCAGAGACTTCAACAACAGCTGACAGCAAATAAGGGATCTCTTCACGTGGGGACATGCTCTTCATATATTAGCTTATTATTCACTTAAGGGCAGCCACTGGTGGCATGAGCATTGTGACTTAATTAGAACACAATATTCTACAACATATTTGAGAGATGGGGATTTATTTCTCCTGTTAGTTTGGAGCAAAGGAGGTAGGGATCTTCTCCTGGAGGAACTTTCTGTGAATGTATCTTTCTATTGTTAATGTTAAGTGCTACATCAAGAGTACATACACATTCACAACATCATATTTCACACAATTTTATTTATAAAATTGTAATTATCTAACAAATTGCATATAAAATGATTTACTTCAAGTAAATACAGAATACTGCACGACTATTAAAACTATTGTATTGTCCATCATAAGTGTATTAAAACATTCCTAAAAAATGCCTCTATTAAAAAACAAAAACCCAAGAACACAAGTAGCATGACCAAGACCATTTTCAATAGCTTAAAATGAAATACCAGGAAGTTGCATTAACTTCCTAAGTAGACTCCAGTTACATCCATTGAGATCAGCATGTGATACAATACCACAGTCTAATGCTAAAGATGACAAGTAATACATTATGCACCTGATCTATGCTTTCCTCCTAGACTGAAGGGAACCAGTCCGAAATCAGAAAACTAAAGCTCAAGTCAAACTCTACTGGGCATGCAGTTCTGTTATAGCAATACTTTCAATCGGTAAGTGTAGCTGGCTTTTACAATCAATTTTACAACTGATAAAAAAGGAACACAAGAGAATACATTCGTATAAAAAGGAATGATACACAAAGGGTAAATACTGACACCTTGCTGTACACCTTCGGATGAACCAGAGAGAAGGATTCAGCTGGAACTAATCTGGAATATACGTATCAGAAACAGCTCTGAGTCACAAACCCAAATCCCAATCTCCCCAGAGCTCAAGGTCCATCTCTACTATGTACACAGCGTGAACATGAACACACATACAGATGGAGCTTTTTATTAACACACTTATATTGCCAAAACACAAAAGACAGCTAGCAGTGCTGCCTCGTGCACGCTAGTAGTACAACACTTCTTCTTATACTGCATGTTAAGGGAGACAGATTTTTTATTTCTTTTTTTCAAGTGGCAAAATTTGGTAGCTAATAGATCTGAGTAGTATTATTTCATTTGTGTTAGACAGTTTCATCACCTGTTACAGGTATCTGAAAAAGATTCAGAGAAAAAACAAAAATGGGAAGAACTGGAACATTCAGCAGTGCTTGACACCTTTTTGAGGTCTGATCTCCTTCCTAGGTATTTGCAGAACTGCTATTTTAATGCACCCAAAAGACATACACAGCAAGAACGGAAACAAACAAAAATTCAGATAATAGTTTCTCTCGTAACCAATCACATTAATCAAGACCAATTTTAACAAGGGCATCTCTAAAGTAGTAAAAACACAGATTGATGTCCAGGACAGTTCTTATAGCACCATGTTTAGTCCTGCCACAAGTGATGGCAACCTCCCAAAACTGGTAGGAGGTGCTGCCACCGACTCTCCACTTTACAGTCTAATGCTGTTCTAACGCCAAGCAGCAAAGGGAAAAGGCAAGGGAGGCCCTGCCACTAAGCAGAGCCTAAAGGGCTGGCCAGGGCTTCACCTTCCTCGGGTGCAGCCACCCACCCACTGGGCAGACACACGAGCGCAGGCGGCTGAGGCACTCCTGCTGCTCCATCGGGGCGAGGGACAGCCCGGACAACCACTCGGGACTCACTAGTAAACTCTCCTGGTGGACACCTTTCCTATCCATAATGAACACTTTCAGGGTGAAAAGCAGTCATGTGCAAGAATCATTTAATCTGCATGCTACTATTTACATTTCAAACACTATTTACACACCAGAACTACAATGAGCATCTCTCTCAAAGGGGAGAGAAGAAGGCTTTCGGGACAGAGTACACTTGAGCAAGCACCCCCACAGCTTTCAACTCGAAGGGGCACAATCAAAATTATGGATTTTAAGCAAAGAGATCCTACTGCTACCAAAACAGACATAAAGAGATGAATCAAACATTTGTCCATTAGGCTATTAATTTAAAAAAAACACAAAACCTTAAACTCCAAACAACAGAAAGGCCTGTGAATACAGAGGGTATTTAGAAAGCAGAGGAGCAAGGACTGTGATGCCCTCTGGCAGGGCTCAATGGGATATAAGGAAATAGCTTTAAAGCCAGTGCTGCTGCTGAGCTACCAAACTCCTCATTAGCAATGCCACTACTCCACAGGAATTACCCAGCAAACAGCTGTTTCACACTCCATAAGCCTGACGACAAATTTCTGAACAACTACTGCACGTTAAAGATAATTAGACTGATCTCTGAACTCACATCTACCCCACCACCACACCAGGCAGGCTAGAAATTGCCATGGAGTCCTAGCGCCTACCATATCTTATTGCTTTAGACACTGAGCCCATGCAGCCAGCAGTTGTGCTTTAGTTGCAGCTCACCTGAACTTTCCAAAGTTTCCTGAAAAAGTTTGCTTGTATTTGGCAGGCTCTGACAATAATACATCGATTTCCAAGGCCTCCCACAAGGTTTCCAAACTGGACGCCTAAGCTGCTGAGTAGCTGCTGATGGGACATTTCTAGAACATCTTACCTGATCTGTAGACAAAAAAATGTGGGATTTAAATGTGTAACATAGACAGCTAATCCTAAACATTCAGTGCACATCCATCAAACAACTGCAAAAATGAGTAAATAAGTATCTCTTGGAAATGAGGGAGGGAGAAGGATCAACATCTGCAGCAATAAAGATGAGCTCTAGAAAAATAAGTTACTTAGTGGTTTTTGTAAGAACAGTCAGTCATTCTGGGATTCAGCAGAAGTGTTGCACATTTGTGTGTAGACATGCAAGTTGAGAAAACAAGATTGGCTCCGCTTGGAGCATTTACTCTCCTATCAGTCTGACACTGCCAACAGCACAGCCAGCAGACTGGAACTCAGAGAACAGCATGACAAGACAGAAGGCCAATACAGTACAACTGCAGAGATTCAAGTAGAAGAATGAAGCTATCTTCAGAAGCTCAGAGCAGCAACAGCAGTATTCAAGATCAGTGGCAACAAGGAATGTTTCTGTAATTAGGCTTTTTGTTTTCCATCCAAATCAAAGCCCAGGATCACAACCAAGGCTCTTTGGTGGAGGGGTTATTTCCTCAACCCCGCTTCCCTGATTCCTCCCTGCACCATTTTGTCTCAGTGCAGCAACACTGGTGCTGATGATCTGTCTGTCCTGCCACTATCAGCCAAAATGGTATGCCCCTCCGGAGGAAAACAACCAGTAACTCCTCAAGTCGAGGAGTGGCTAAGAAAAACATAACACTGTGCTGAGGTGGAACCAACTTTATTAAGGACAGTGAATTATAATCGCTTTGAAAGGCTTTAAAAAATACTCTGAGTCATGGCTGGCCTTTAACAGCAGATACCAAGGGATATGGAAGCTGCCTGATTCAGAGCCAGTCAGTGGGAGTTAACCAGAAGAGGATGAGGTAACGCTCAAAGACAGGAGGACAGCGGGTCTGTCTGAGGCATCTGTGAAGCGCCGGCATGCCCATCACCAGCCTTCAGAGGGGAGAAAAACCATGGCCAACTAAAGCACAGAAAGCCAAATGTGCAAGAGTACATATATTCATTTAAGAGTCACAGGATCAGAAATGGCCTTAACAGGTCATCAGATCAGCCTTCTATCTATCCCCCACAACAGGGAGGCTTTGAAAGCAATGTGTTCCTCTCTTCTACTCCACATACCTCCAATTTTAGGAAACTCGACTGAGAAAGATGTTACGTTCTCAAAAAGAGGTGCTACACACCCTTTGCCGCTGTCTGACCAAAGCAGGACCACAGCTTTCAGGACTGTATGGGAGATAATGAGAAGGGTCATAAAACAAGCTTAATTTATACAAAGTGCAATAAGCTACCCAAGCCATGGTCAGGTCTTTAAATTCACTATTATTAGTGAAGAAGAACAAATCAAAAGCGCTAAGCTGGATGGAGCCTGATCTAAGTCTTCTTTCACTACTTGTGCTTTTTTCCATATTCTGCTTTCTTGTGTCCAATTCAAAAGGGTCTGTCTTAGCTGATCCTAATAAATGCCTCTATTTTAAGACTTTTATTCTGTTGCTTCAAGAAAGCTCTTTGTTGCCTTCAGAGCAAGAAAGGGAGACACAGCTCCATAGCATGGATTCATTCACTGGAGGTAAGCACTTACTCTGGCAAAAACTGTTCTCTCCAATTTCCAAGAGAATGGGATATATGATCTTTCCATAATCACATGCATTTATCAATAAATAAGTTTGGATTAGACTGTATTAAAACATATGCACATATTTAAAGCACTGGAGTGTCACAGATTCTTATTCCACAGCTCATGCAAGTAAAAAGAATTAAAGACAAGAAAAAGAAAAAAAGAAAGACCAAAGCCCCAACTAGGAAGAGACCAAAGAAACAAGCTTCGCATGAGTATGTCAAAGCATTAATATTAGTGAGATCCCTAAATACATTAGGTTACACTAAATTTCAGAGAAACAAAAGATTTCGCCATATCAGATACATAAGTTTTGAATTTTTTTAAGTTAATATATAATTCATTCTTTGAATATTATTCTTCACTTGGACCCAACATCCACACTGCTTTCATACATTTATACAGTTATATCCCATCCTTGCCTTAAGAGACTGATATCCAAAGGTATGGCAGCAACCCTTGTTTGTCAAATATAAAACTTCTTTCCCTTCATACAAGGGTGGAGAAGGAAAAAAGATCTTGACAAAATTAAGCAATTCTCCCTGTTGCTGAGTCCAACCTCAAAGTACTACAGGGAGATGACTGGAAGCTTGCATAAAAAAAAATTTCCCTTGTTTTAAAAACAATTTTTTTTTACTGTACAATAGATGCATAGAAAGTTGCTTCCTGCTTCATGGGTTTAGGCCTGTAGCTATGTTTAGCTGTGAAAACAAGAAGATTGTTCCTTTACAGAGTGGTGAGGAGACAGACCATCTCAGGAATATTTGGCAGCTATCAAAGAGCTCATGACATGAAGAATAAACAGCATATCCACAGAATACAACGATGCAACTCTGTCTCACTGAATACACCAATTTAAAAAAGTGTCCACTTGTTACTCAAAATCAAGAATACAGTAGAGATTCACGGCTCAACAGCTTTCAAAGTGGTGGTTTAAAAGAAAAAAAATTGTCAGTGAGCAGCAGATTTTCAATAGCCCACTCTTCTCCCCCCCCCCCCCCCCCAAAGAAACACGAGTTCACTGCAATATCAGGAACTTAGACTTGAGACTACTCTGGAGAGAAGGCTTCCCTGTCACCCATGTCCATACAGCTTGGTGTCGGAGTGACACACTGGAGGTTTCAGAGGGTTTCAGTTGTCCAGTGTCTTGTTGTGGTTACTTCAGCAGTTTTACCAGCTGGCTCTGACAGCCTCAATGTCACTAACCAAATTCTGGGCTAAGCATATCCCAAATATCTGGAAAAGACAACAGTTTATTCATTTGGAGCATTGGACAACTCTTTTCACATAGGCAAACTCCTTAGGTTATACAGAACTTAGATATGAAAGAAATAACAGAGGTAGAAATTAAATTAACAAGTGTTCAGTGTTAACAAGTAAGTGTTGGAAGAAGTAAGAATATTGAAGAACTCCTGTAACCCCAGTATTTTTATAGTGGCACCGGGTTGCAGTTAAGTAACAGTTTCTAGTCTTGCTTCAAAGCGGCCCTAAAGGCTCTCTGCTGCTCATTTAAGCACCACTGGAAACAGTAGGTCTGCACAGGCTTAAAAATCTCTACCTAAGCTTTATCTAACAGAGTGCTAGTTTCAACCTGCCAAGAGTTGAAAAGAAAAAAATGCATCCCTGTAGATAAAAATTAAATATTCCTTAACACAAAGAAAGCCCTCATGTATTTAGTTCCCACTCCTAGAATCCATGAACAGGCAACTGACACTGCATTTCCAGTTCTCATATACAGTCTCCCCCCATATATTCACTTTATCTATTATTCCTCTGTGCAATTCATTACAGGGAACGTGATGTTTTTACCTGCAGTAATGCTATCCCAATGAATATACCAGCAACTATGGTAAGGTTGTCCTGCAACCATTTCTCAAACTGAGGGACACAGCCTTTAGTGTAGATAACAATCTGCTGATCAACTTCCTGCCAAGGAGAAGAGGGAAGAAAATAGAGATAATTACATTCAACTACAGCATCAGTAGAATAATCTCGTCTCGCAACAGAGATTCAGATCCTTAACATACCACATTAAGAAAAAAAAGCTTACTGGTTTTTGCCTTGCATCGTAGCCACACTGAGTATTAATAACATCTTCCTAGAAGACAGAGAGAGAAAGAGAGAAGAGAAGCAATCAGTAAAATGTCTCCCAAACACCTTCTCCCAGCTCCCTGGAGTTGGTCCTGTATGTAAAAAAACAATCACCCAAACTTTGGTTAGCATATTGCTTTAATTAAAAAAAACCTTCCTCCTTCACTCTGTGCTATTAATTATTCGCAGCAAACAAGAGCACACAGTTAAAAAAAAGTTTTATCTCTCAAGTCAGCAAGCTGGGAAAACCAGCCTTCCACTTGGGTGAACTCCATGTTCCAGATACAAGCATTTAGTAGTCAAAGTAAAGGGACTAGAGAACATCTATGTTAAGTGAAAGAACCTTCTGCTGAAAAGGTTTTGTCTATAGTAAAAAATATGCCAAGAGTACCGTTATCATTTTCAAGGTTCAGTCTGTGCAGAATGAAGAGGTGACAAGGGGCAGTTCTGTTGCAGAAGCTGCAAGTTCTTTCTAAGAATGTCTGTAGAAATATGTACAGTATCTAGTTCATTTCCAAAAACATGAAAGAAAAAAAGAACAGATGGGGTAATGTGTTCTTATTGCCTGTTCTTTCTTATAGGAGCTTAATACCAATGGGAAAGCAGGGTTTTTTCCTACTCCCTTTCCTTTAGTACTTCCCAAAGCACAGGTAATAAAATAGGCTCTGGCAGACTTTCCCTAGTGAACAAGTGCTTCCCATTGGCAGCTGAAGCCGTGTGTTTACTCTGTATACAGTTATTTCAAGGTAATAAAATGAAGCATGAAACTTTTGGCATCAGCCACAATGGTAGCAAAATATTAAGTTACTGACTTACCATATAACGACAATGAGCAGAAGAAGGACTACTTAAGAAAGTGAGAAAATCAGCCAATCTTAGCTAGGTGTACCAAAACCCACAATTTAATCAAATTGTGGGAAGTGAGAAAGGCAGGCAGTCAAGAAACGGATTTTAAAAAGCAGCCATATGGAAAAAAGTATCTCCTATCAACACAGAAAGCTCCTGTTTCCTCACTTTGCAGGAAGTACAACAGGTCACATTCCGTCAGCTGCCCAAACTGGATTCCCTTAATGGACCTTCAACATTTGAGCAACTTGTATCTCTTAATGAGAGGAATGCTTCGCTCCAGGATCTAAGTGCCACAGACTTCAAGGACGTAAAAGCACCTAAGATTCTGACAGAGGGATTTTAAGCTTTCTTCCTTGTGCTAAAAGCCTACTTGCTTCACCATTAATGTTTTCTGCCTTTAGCCTTGGACTTGGTTAACCAAAAGAAGGTATAAAAAATACAATGGAAATAAAAGAAGTTTTCTAGACTCGTCTGTACAGGAATTTGGAACACTTCAACCTCCTTAACTACACCAAAGTGAAATACAGTAGTCAAAATTTGTTTTAAGAGACTTATTTTAGCCTGCTTTAAACTTACCACTTCCTTATTCAAGCTAAACTAAAAACAATAAGGCATCCATGTCACTGTTTGCATCAGTCCAACACTGAAACCTAATTCTAAAAGAGACAAATTTGCTTTCCCACAGAATAAACCTGTGTGTTATCACTGCAATTGAACCAATCACAGCTTGGTTAAAATTATTTTAATTGTATGCATGACTTCTAATATTTTCAGTCTTTAAAGGCCATTAAGGTTGTTGTTTCCTTACAGTGAATAAGAATTAGATTTATCTTTAAATTTCTGGTTGCTGCATCACACCCTAACAAACTGCACAGCCATTTACACAACAGAGAGAGAAAGAGAGAACTTTAGGATGGATTATGTATTTATAGGATTACCTGGTACTGCTGTCACTGGTTTGGTTTTATAACAACTATATTTTTAAAACTGGGTTGTGATGACCTCTGTGTGGGTGGGTGGGTGG
>VZTD01005779.1:101598-176307 GCA_013397725.1 Rhagologus leucostigma | reverse complement strand
GATAGGCAAACAGTAGAGGGAATCCTAAGCATAATTTAATGTTTGAGCCTAACCTACATTTTGTTTTAATATCCCATTAAGACATTTTCAGCTATGTTTGTCAGAAAAAAACTACTGTGAAGACACATTCACTGCAGAGGAACCAGAACCAGCTTGTGCAAGTGGCAGCGCCTTATCAGGAGAGGGGGTGAGCAGCAGCAACTGGATGCCAGGAGCAGTGACTGCATTGCATTATTAGCAAGGCAGGAAGCACCTGAGGTGCCTTTTGGCAGCTTGCCTAACTTCAGTCTGTGCTAGACTAATAACATTCAAAGAACTATAAGTCATTCCAGGTGGAGAAAAAGCCACAGCCGAATTGCTAGATAATACAAGCACTCAAAGCCAGCTTCTTTCAAGCTATATAAAGTCAAATGTATACAGCGCTAGGCACATAAGTTTCCATGTACACACCCATTCTGTTCCAAGCCTTCCACTATTAGTGAACTGATTCCCTACACTTTACTTTTCACTTTACTCTTCTTGATCATGTCCATATTAGCAATGCATGGCTGCAACATTTTCCACTTGATGATCCAGAACTATAAACATTTCAAAGGACGTGAAAATTTACCAAAAAGCTGCTCCTGCAAACAATTTCTGACCTTTCAAGTCTGATTTCAGGTGGCTGTAGGACAGGCAGTAATTTTACAGGTAAAAAAAAAGTATGTAAAGATATCCATACCCAACTCAAGATTCTAATGCAAACATGTCAGTTCCTCAGGGCACAGACTGTCATTCATTACCATACCTGGCACAAACTGGGTCAAACTGGCTGCAGCCTCAGGATACTGCATTAAATAATGAATAATACCTCCTTTAAAGTGTCTGATCTTAAGGGTTCCTGTTCTGATGAATTTCAATTGAAATCTTACATCCCTCAACTCATTAAAGAGCTTCTCCTTTTCATACTTGCTAAAATTAATACATATGTTCAGCCAAGCCCATGGTTCTCTCTTTTTATTAAAAGCCACAAAATGAAGACTTAAGTCAGCTTATGATTTTTACTGACTGCAGTAAAGTTAGTGGTAAAGCTGAGCTGCAAGAACAAAAAGAATATAGGCTGCTGAGAAGCTAATAATTATGCACAATTTCCAGACAAAAAAAAGGAAAATATTGAAGAGTTATTTACAACTGAAACAGCAGACCCATCCTACCCTCTTGACCGTCACTTACAGCAGGGTCTTTAGTACAGCAAGAGAATGGCACACCACAACGCTCTCGACTCGCATTGGAATCTGTACAATTGAAGTAAATATTAAGGTTCCAGTCGTCGGCTCCAAAAGCCCCACAGCACTGCCACTAGAACAAAAAAAGAAGAGCTTCTTAAATTTCAGAACAAAAATCTCAGCATTAGTAACATGCATCATTGCTGCCAGTTTCCCTCTAGCTTTCAAAACAAAATCTGAGACTCCCACTGCTTTCATTGAAACTGGCTTTTTTTTTGCTTGGTTGGGGTTTTTTGTCATTTTTTCAAAATACCATTCCAGACCTGTAAGTCGTTCCAAAGTTATCGTGATTAAAGTTATGTTCACACCCTGCTATGCTGCTCTCTGGAGAGAAACTCGTGGGTGAGCTGATAAGCCTACACAATACCACAGAGTTGCATAGGCCTACAAGCTCAGGCCTGAGGGACAGTAGAACCAAGAGTACAGTATTCTGTCCAGTCTAATGGGCCATGGATTTTGAAAAAAACAAGCTCCAAGGGCTACACCGGTACAGCTACTCCTTTTACCAGTTTGCGGGAACTTTGCCTGGCTGTATGTCAGACAGTATGAATACATTATTCCCTGAGCATCACACATCGCACAATTAACACCTTTACTACTGAATCCTTCAAAGAGTAAATCTGCCAAAAGGCAGGCTTAGTCTCTGGCAAAACATGTTGAACACACAAGGAATTGGTGTGTTTTGCTGAACATACACAGAATGGACTGGAGATCAGTGAAGCACTAATGGTTTACAGCATTTAAGGAGCTACACCAATGAACTCATCTATGTCAATTCAAAAAAAATGTAAAATTTAAAACCGCACAAACAAACCACATTTTTAAAAGCATTGGAATAGCAATTCTCTTTTTCTAGATGTAGCAAGTTCTCTTTGCAATACCTGAACTTGTTGTCTTCATGCACTATCTCTACTCGTTGAAGAAGTAACTCGCTCTCACAGCTTGCACTGCCCCTGGCTTATCTGCTGAGTGCTAATCCAGTTAGGAGAGAAAGCTTTAGGTAGTGACTGCAAAATTGGACTGTAGCCTTTGGCTGCACACAAGTGGACCACTGCTTTCAGACTGTAGCGACCTCTGACCTTCTCACAAAAGATTCAAAACAGTGCAAGGATCCAAATCCTGTTACTTACCATTCTTCCCCTCAGGCATAGAGAAGCCAATCAAGCATTGAAACTATTTTAATTGCAGAATGTAAGAAAATTAGTAAACATGAATTCAACCAACACTTAGCCATGTTAGCCACACAGTGCCAAATTCAAAGAGGACTTCATCAACACAGGGCAGAACTGAGTACTGATGAGGGAAGGTATGGGCAGACCTTGTGTGCTAAAGCCAATGTAAGACTTCTTTACACACATGGATAAATTACAGAGCTTAACCTGCACAAACAGGTGCACCACTTCACCCTTCACTTCACCACAGGTTTCACCCTTCCCTCCCAAGTGCAGATGTGGCATCACTTAGACATGCCCTACAAGAACTCTACAAGTGTCCCACTTCATTAGGTTAATTCCATTAAGTCAAAATCAGAAGAAATAACACTGTAGTTACATTTGGACCAACTAAACACCTCTGTCACTCTGCAGTGTGGTGTAGCACATCTAATGTTGCTAAAACTGCACTAACATTCGTCCTAGGACCAAATTCAGCTCAGAAAAGGAATAATTTCTTAAACAGATGTGATAGCTTCTACAACAAAATATTTTAATTTGGTGCATTTGACACACTATCTCTAAGTCTTCAAAAGTCACCCCAACTCTCCATCTTGTTTTACTCAGTCATACATCAATAAAGCCACTTTTCACAGGTGCTGTATGTTTGCAGAAGTTCTGTAAAGACAAATATACATATATTCAAAAGTATTATATGCTACAATATTTCTGTTGCTCTTGAAGAAACAAAACAGATGAAAAGTAAAAAATAAGAGCGGGTATTTCTTAAAAGTAAGCTTTACAAAAAAATAAACACAGTCCAACTTACATATTCCTGTGTGAAGTCTATGAGGTTTTGTAAATCAATGTCATCTCGGTATGCTCTGATGTTGTTGTTTATAAAGAAATACAGCTGGTCCTTTATCCAGTCTTTGAAAACAAATGCTAGAACACCAGCAGTGAGCTCCAAGAAGAAAATAATTCCAAGAAATACAGAGAACTATGGAGAAAAAAAAAAAGGCTAAAATTATTTTCCTTTCTGACCAAAAACTTTTTCAAAGCTCAAAATTATATCCAGTGATAACGCTTTATCTGTTTCAGTGCAAGCTCAAGCCATTTTGGCACACAGGAAATTTTTAATGAAAAACACACCATTTTTATTGGAGCCATAGTACAGAAATCTTAATTCTATTCTAACAAATAATAAAAATGCTAGCAAATGTCCAAACCTTGGACATTTCACCGAGATTTTCAAAGAGATCCAAGAGAATTCATTGTAAATTTCAAGAGATGGCCAACCACCACATGTAGGGCGGCCCTTGAAAACCCATCTTAAATTTCTACATAGGCGCTTACATTTCAGAGGGCACAAACAACCAATAGTGCCAGTAAAACGCTTTCTACGTGACTTCTGTTTTAGATCCTCTCACTGGCAAAACTTCGCCTAAGCAGACAAAGCAGAAATTGGTAACAGCAGAAATTAATTAATGACTAAGTCAGAGCGGAATGTCTATGAAATGACTCACATCCACATTAAAACTAAATGAGGCTGCTATGATTAATGCAAATGCAGTGGATGCCAAAGGCATTACTAATGATCTGCCACTTTCTCTAAGCATTTCCACTGAGTCTACACTGTTTTAAACCACACAGGGGTCCTGGTATACTGGAAGTCCATCCCCTTTGCAACTGTGCCTTTGAGTTTCATTTTAATATGCTCTCTCTGTGTGTTCAGATGCATTTTTAATTTCTCCCGCAGCTGCTGTACGGGAAGCTATTTCTGGTACAGCAGATGGGTTCATTTTAGGCAAGCTAAGAGAAGCAAGGAAGAAGAAAAAAAAAAGTGTTACAAGCTGCTTTATAAATGCCTCAAGAACTGTGACTCTCAATTGCCTCCTCCCCTTATACAACATGTCTGTGGGAGCCAAATGTGTCACTTGGAGGCAGTTATTGCACTGGAAGCTTTTTCATGTGTATATTAACAGTTAATGGTTATGAAGACACAACTACCACCCAGGCTGTGCCCGTCTCTGGAAATGGGAGTGGTGGATGAAAGAATCTTTTTCATTACAAATCTTCAATTTATCTAAAAGGGAACATGATACTGTTACCCTCATCTTCAAAAGTCACAGGATGAGGTCTTTCAAAATATAGAACCCAGCTACTTAGCTAAAGAAGTTCTGCGTACTGAGGTACATTTGTATATCAGCAGCTCCTTCCCTAACCAAAAGTCCAGCCCAGAGCTGAATAAAACTTCCATTTTCTTTATATATCCTGGAGACATTCTCCTCCCCTTCTCCTTTTCTTAGGCCCCAGTATTGAAAGCAATGAAGCCTTTTCCAATTAGCTGAATGACACAGACTGAGGATATCAGCCAGTAACCCCTTGTAACAGTTCTATCTCCTCTGTACCGTGAGAGGCCCTTGCACGGCTGATGTCACATGGGTCACCGTCACTGCTGTATCTACATCCCTCACATTTCATAGGCAGCTTGTTATGGACCCCAAGGTCAACACACAAATTCTCACAAGAAATTTCTCTCTTTCTGTGGCAGGAAAGCAAAATGTTAGGCTGTATCCATATCAAAAGCAGTACTTCCATGATATGATTCTTACCACCAATAGTTTTGAGGTTTAAAAAACCACAACCAGCAAGCACCAGAGACTGAAGAGATGTAAAGTGTTAAAAGCTAAATGCTTTTGTGGTACTCTGACACCTTCCTCTCCAAAATGCATTTTAAAAGCTTAACACAGTAAAACAGAACAGAGAACGTGGCATGCTGTGTAAATGAGGAACGTCACAGTTGCAAAGGCTACTTACAAATTTGAGAAGAAAAGTGTTTTCTCGTAAAGCTCCAATGCATCCTGCAAATCCCAAAATGAACATAACTCCTCCTACCACTAGGAAGAGCCAAACAGGATCAAAGCCTCCCAGGTCAGTGATGGAGGAGATATTGGACAGCACTCCCTGAGAAAGAGACAATGCCAAAGGATAAAAAATATGTTCAGCTTTCCGTTGTACAAATTCTGCCTGCATTTTTCTTCTTAAAAGAGAAAAAGACTACAGCAAAATAAATGTTCTGCAGCACAGCAAGAAAACACAATTAAGAAAATCTTTGTATCCCAAAAGAGATAAAAAGTGGACAGATGTGCAATATTTCTCAATCAACGTGTGAATGAGTAACAAAATGTTCTTGAAGAATCCTCTGTGAGAAACCCCCAGGGCATTTTCTGCTTGTGTGGCTATAAGAAGTAGTCTGCCAGAAACTCAGACTAGATATTTGAACAAAACTTAACTCAATCTTATTACCCATGCTGAGATGCATTTTACAAATCATATACATCATTTATGTAAACATACAGTTACATGTTATGATAGAAAAAAACAGTCAAAAGCAATAAAACCACCTTGAATCAGTATTTACAGCAATTTTCAGAAATTACAAGTGAGCTCCTGGGTTGCAGCATCCTGCAACAAAAAATTTTTCAACAAATTTTGACAAACTACATATCTAGCCAATTCAACTTCAGGCACCTACAGTGACAAAACCTCATTCTAGAAATAAAGTATGGCTACTGAATAATTAGTTAACAGGAAAAATTTGAAAACAACAAAGTCTCTTAGTAGGACGAAACACAATTTAAGAACTTGTCTTGGGACATGGTTTACACTAACTTAGGGTATACCTATCATATGTTAAATCACATATGCTGTGTTTTAGATATGACAGCACAGTCTGCTTGTAATGCCGTTTTTGCCTTAGAAGCAGAGCTTGGGTTGCTACACCAGTAATCCTGAGGAACTATTTTAATTTTTTGAACACATTTCAGGCAGAGTTTGGCTGATGTTGAACAGATGGGTTGTATCAAGAAGCAAGTACAAAGTTTCCCCTATTTCAGTGAGTTTGCACAGGAACAATTACAGTTTCCTAAGGGTTTTTGGCAGGAAAAAAATGCTGAAGTGTCACTATTTCTTCATTCACCTCTCCAGTGCTGTAGGTCAATGCAAAGCACACTGCTGTGTTTCCTCAAAGAAGCCTACACTGAGGCTGAGTACTTTGGACTACTGCTTCCTCTAACTCCTGAATGATGCTGTGGCTTGAGAAGCAGCAATAGAGATCTCTACATCTACAGCTCCTTATCTGCAAAACTCTAAAGTTCGTCCTTTTTCTTCTTCCTCTTCATATCCCCTTTGTTTCTTTGAAATAGTCCCAAACCAGCAATAATTTAGAGAGAACTTATCATAAACTCATTTCCAGAAGCTTATAGTAACATTGTTAATGATGACTGTTCACAATTGTGGCTTTAGACCTGTGATTGTTTTATATATGTATATATACACACAACACACACTCATTTTGGACCACTCAAAACATATCAATTGTCATGTAACCAATATCTCTAACACATTACTTCATGTATTCTGCAACCACTTTCATAGAGTTTCCCAAGCAAAACTTGAGCAAGTAGTAAATGAAAACAGTACTCAAAGCCTTTTAATTCTGCAGACAAGGACAGAGTAGATAAAATACACATGTGAATTTCACCAATGCACACATCAAGGAGCCTTAGAAAAGGCTGAAACCCAAAGAAAAATCTGACTACAACCCAATCCTAAAGTATGAACAATAATCCAACAGCATGAATGACATTCTCAAAGCATGCTCTTCTCCCTCCTACTACAGAAGGCTATTGCCTGAGAGGGATGAAAAAGAGTTTTAAAAAATTAAAAAAAAAAAAAATCATTCATCACTTTCCTCCTACATCACATACAGTACTAGCCTTACTGTCATTCATTAAAAAAGCAAAAAGAGGTGTAAGGAACGATATAACACAACTCAAAGCCAGCACTGCTACCAAAGCGGAGCAGTCGGCCCATCCCTTTTTCTGGTACCATCTCAGTGAAGAGATGCTACACACCAAGATGAAATGAACACTTACCTGTCATTAACACTTACATCAGCTTGTACAAAAGTTTTTCCACTACTTTTGTTTCATTACATTTGTCATAGCAAAGAAATCCAGGCCAACTTTCTGGCTAAGAATAATAAGCAATATAAACAGAATAATCCAACAACACACAAACCTTTGAAAAAAATCAAGGCCTTGGCCCTACACAAGTCAAGAAGCGTGAGCTCTGCCTCAAGGGGAAAAACAGCTACTAAAATGATTTCTTCACAAAGTTTTAAAGTCCTTTCCTCTGTGCTTATATAGTTACCATAAGATGAGAATAAATTCTGCCCTAAAGCAAGTACTACTACTCTTTTCTTTTAACATTAGCTGATTTTTGAATTAATGGACTGTGGTGTAGTAGAGTGAAAAAAACAGTCACTGGAAAGTGGATGTTTCCTTTGTATTACTTGTATTTACTTTAAAAAAAATCCAAAGAAGATGAAGAGTTAAGTCTCTCTCCATAAGACACTTTGCTTTTCTTTAAAAACAAAGCAACAAAAATAAATCAGCAAAAAACTCAAAGCAAATTACTCTGCTAAATCAACTTCTTTCTATACGAAAGTAGGAAAATTCAAATTAAAAGAAATCCAAGTAAAATTCAGCTTGCATTTGCGGACAATACTGTTAGAGAAGACAGTCATAATACAAAAGTGGCAGTAAGAAACACACCACTTTGCATTTGGTCACACATTAAATTCAACAGCAATAAAATTTATTGAGCCAGTTTCATACTGTTTTTCAATCCTGCCCTTTCTCCCTTTACTTGATTTTCTAGAACTGCCAAGCTCTTAGCACCCTGTAATGCCACATGCTGGCTGGGCACCCCTCAGGGTAGCTACGATCCAACACATACTGAATAGAACAACACAGGCTTTATCTGCCATTGTTTGCTGCCCTTGGAAAGCACCTTTATGCGCATCTGTTGCTAGTCCACACATGGCAATCATAAGCCTAGCTTGGATAAATCCCAAATAACACATCCTGACAATGCAAAGCACATACTGCTTAATTCTCGTCTGTACTCCGTATGCTCTCTGCGTATGAACCCCAAGTTATCAGTATTCTGGAGAGACATCTCAGGATGCACAATCTTCAGAGAGGCTTTGTCAATAAAACAATAGCTAGCAGTGGGAATGAGAAACACAGACAATGCTCTGTGATTACAGCTCCGAGATACACAGAGCTAGTCTGATAGAAGATTCCTGCTTACTGCTTCAAATACAATTTTCCAGTCTTGTACTCCGGACACTTACAAATAAGCTCTCTGAAGATGCAGCAGTGCAATACCCTGAAGAAAAGCATATTTTGCTTCAAGCAGCAGGGCAACGACTGGGGAATAATATCTCACTTTATATTGTTAAGAAGATCTAAATGTACAGTCCTCTAGGCACATACTCTTCCGATCCACTACAAGTTTCTGTAATGCCTACTACACCTACTACCACAGTATCAAGTATTTTTTGGCTGCAACAGCTACTCCTGGGAAAAGTTTGACAGAGATGTACAAACATCTGGTAGTGACCAATTCTGTCTTCAACCCATCTTTAGCCAAAAGCAGAAGGAAACATTTCCAGAGGTGCTTGAGCAGAGGGTCAGCAATCTCATATTCTAACACAGCATCCTTCATGATGCACTCTAAATCCTCTGGCTGAGCAGTCAGTCATGGAATATATGGTTACTGTCGACTTCTCTCTTGCATCAATGCAAGACCTAAACAAACCACCTGTAAATACTTTAAAGTCAGGCGTTCTACAAATGCAAGGTATTTTTGTTCAACAACACTACTGCAGTTGCCCACTACAACCATGACTGTTAAATAGTTGCAAGTACTCTGATACTTCAAAATCCAAAAGGAGGAACAACTTTTTCCTCTAAATGCATTCTCATTTTTAAGTATGGTTATTTTTGAGGTACATGCACATCACTTTCTCGGTAGTTTAGGCATGTGTGTAATCTGTATTTGGCAGGAAATGCTTTGGTTGTACAAAACTACATTCTTGAGTAATTTACTTCTCACTGTGGTGTCAACCCAGGGCTTTGCTGTAGTCCCACAAGGAGAGCCAGCAGGACATGTTCCCTGGCTGATCTCCAGCTCATCTGTTTGCTCTGTTCCTCCACCCTCCACAGCCTGTTGTACATTACAGTCAATGAGTTGCTATTTAATATTTTAATCCAACACAAGTCAAAATTTATTTGGTGTAGTAAAACAACAAAAGCATCATCCATGAGTGAACTAAAATAAGTAAGAGTGAAGTTGTGAAAAAAGTTCCTTTATTTGTGAAATGTACTTCAATCAGTAGGATACAATGATGTATGGAACAGGAAAGACTGACCCCATATTTCTACCCCACCCCAAATTCAGGAGAAGTCAAACGAAATAGTAGGACCTGCTCTTTTATTCAATGCAAGGGTGCCTTCTACCCCACCAAGAAATGTGAGACAACCAAGCCAGGCCCAACAAAAACTCCTGCAGAACTGGAGTCTTCTCCTCTTGATATGTGAGCACAGGTAGAAAAACAGCCTGAGAGATGCCCGACAGGTCCTCTATTGTCATGCCATGTTTTCCCCTCGGCCAGAGCCCTCCACACTACAAGTAGGATCTCATGTATAGCTCAAGGGAGAACAAGGCAAAGGGAAAATGCTGGTCTTGAACACAGCAGCTCACGAATGCCCCTCGTGATACTACAGCTGCACAACAGTTTGCCTTTATCCCACCAATAAAGAATAAGGAAGCAACGGTCATATACGAAAGCAATAAGGGTCCACACCTAAACCCTTCTCCATTTTGTACTCTAAGATGATCAGAACAGCTTGTACTACTTTCCAGAGACTGACTCCTGACTCCAGCTCCTGCCTTTGGTGCACATCTACATTAATATTTCAGGTCAAATCCAGCAGTCCCTTTGAAGAGATCACACACAAGCTGTGCTTCAGTTCGCACCAGGGAACAGTCTCAGAGCACACAGACTGGATTACTTACAAAATGAAGATGTGCCCTGGAACATAACTCATGCTCCAACCACTAGTAGGCATTCAGCCCATGAGATCACACTAGAACTAGGTTGAAAAGAACTCAAATCTTTCAACGCTTGCAGAGTGTGCAAGCTGGATCTTCAGCACCACTTCCTCTCCTCCTGGTCCCCACTGCCTGCATTTAGCAGACACAGCCCTCGCAGGCTGAGCCCAAAGCCAGACACACATCTTGGCTGGAGCAGTGACTCAGGGTTGTAACACTACACACTCTGATGCGTTCCTGGGTTCCTAATGGGGCCAAAGAGAAGGGAGTCACAAGCGCACTAACAAACCAGTGACATTTCCAGATCATCTGTTGCTGAACAGCTGCTGCTTTAACAGGCACGGTAGCAAACCGCAGGACAGGAGAGAATGGCTCCAACTGAAAACACTCCAGGCAGCAGCAATTTTGAAAAGCTGACCCAGTAATGAAAATTCAAGGCATAGTGAGTCAGAGACAACTTAGGAGAACCATCAGCCTAAGAAACAAAGAGGTGATACAACGAGTATATATGGAATTTGGCCCACAGGATGCATGTAAGAGGACTCAACATTACAGGAGGACAGGAGAAATCAGTGATTTTTTTATTTTCCATTTCCTCCAAGATGGGGAAAAAAAACTTCTCTGCTGCAATATCCCATTAGTGGGAGGACAAAAAAAAAAAAAACAACCACACAAAAACAAGCAAAAAAACCCCCCACAAACCCACACCATATACCCAAAAAACCCAGAAGACCAGAACAAGATACATCAATACAAAACGTTCCGAAACATTTATTTTTGCAAACAGAAGTTTAGCGTTTTCACAGACTTGTCTGCAGGACTTAGTATCACTGGCAAACAGTAACATCTGGGAGGTGATGGTAAATACAATATTCTCAAATGCATGATTTTAAAACAGAAAAAATGTCTCTCTGCTTTGTTAGTCATAAACTCCATGCAGTTTCTCCATGCTGTGCATCTGAATGAACATAGGGAACAGAACAATACTCATTGAAATATGCCAAATTAATTCTACTCCAGAATTTTGCCTCTGCAAGCAAGAAACTAGATGGGGGATGTTTACAAATCTTATTTCCTTGACTTTTGTTGGTTTTGCATTTCCCACAGCAAACAGTAATAGCAGCAGAACTGTATTTTTCATGTGTCTAACAGAGGAGAAGAATTAGCCTAGCATTTTTGTCCTGACAAAGCAGAGTTCAATAGGTGAATAACTGGCATAAATACGTACAAGATACAGATTTTTAGACTTTTCAGGATTAATGATTATAAAGTATTGGAACACTAGTAAATTATTTAAGAGCCTGCCTGTTTAGATTACGTATCTTTATGTATTGAAATTTAAATTAAGTGTAATTGTGTATGCCCTCCTCTCTTCTCCAGTCCTACAAAACTGACACACAGCCCTGTCTTAGAGACAAGATACAGGCTTCGGGCATCCTTCAGCCTGTAAGGAACATAGGATATGTACACAGTTTCCATCTTGGCAATAATTTTCAGAAGAACTGTGTGATAGACATGTATGCACAACAATTATGGAGTGACTAGTGTATCACTTCTTCCTGATGTCTGCCACTCACTGGGACAATAAGAGAAGTGAGAATTTTTTCTTGAAAACAACTTTAGTTTTTACTTCAGGGCAAGGAGAGAGAGATTTGATCTGAAAAATTGTTACTGCTTCCATGTAGGGAGTTTAGCTTGTCTGAGAACACCAAAGCAGACCTAAAGCACCTTATACAAGTAAAAGTCTATCTTAAAACTTGAGATCCAGATTTAGAGGTCCTGCTCACTAAGAATACTATGCTGGCACCCAGAGGTAACATGCTGGTACTCCAAACTGCACACAACTTCACTTCTGAGCTGAAGCATCTTATCGTTATGCTGATTTAACAGGAAAAGCTGAGAAGCCAAACTCATGCACACTGTCAGCTTCTTCCACTTCTCCCTCTTCATTTCAGCCAACTTGATACACAAATTAAATTTAATCAACAAAATTCGCAAGATTTCTTCCCTACTTTAGTGTCTCTTACTTTTGCTACCTCCTACTTAAGAGTTTACCCCAAAACCACAGTGCTTTCCTCCTAAAAGGTCCATGGACAATCTTATAAGGTCTCAGAAGACATAACAGCAGTTCATCACTTAGGCCCACCACTCTTGAATATAAATCTCCTGCAGGTAGCCAGGAAGCTTATTTTCCCAAGCACCTACTGGTATCACACCATGAACAGCCTTAAGACCGCAATATCTAATATATACAACCAAGGAGGGAAATAGACATTTTGTACAAGTCTAGTTTCTTTTTAAAGAGTCAACAGAAGACATGACTTGAAGCGGTCCAGAAAAACAATGAAATATAAACATTTTCCCCTGCTGCTGAGGCTTCCTACAGACTCTTTCTACGTTAACAATGTTCATGTCACTGTTGTGGGGAGGAAGGTGGAAATCAGCTGCCATGGATGAACTATTTAATGGTACAAGCCCAAGCCTGGCGTGCCTGAAAACACTGCAAGACTGTGAGCTATACAGTACATCCATGTATAGATAGCTTTATTCGTCCTCAGAGTTTATTGCCCCCACTCCACCCCCAGCTCTCTTTCAGGTTCATGGCTCAGAATGCTAATTGCCCAGCTTTTGTTTAGGGCTGGCTGACTGGCTGTCAAGCCAATTCTATTGCCTACTTGACAAATGAGCTCTTTTGCCTCCCTGCAAAGGCCGTAAGGAAGGCCACAAGACTGGATATTGTGCTTTTCTTCTTCACAAGAAAGTTTAAAGGGGAGAATTCAAGCCAACTTAGCGGAAAAAAAAAAGAAAAACTAGGCACCAAGTCCACAAATCTGTCCCAAACTGGTTTTAACCAGCAGCCAACGGGACTCCTGTGAAGTGTGGATTATTTCTTTACATCCTGCAGTTTTAATGTGGCCTGGAATTATCTTTTTACCTTGAAAAGATTCTGTGAAGCAACAAAAGTATACACAAGTTGATGGGCCAGACTATAAAACCACACAGCTGAATATAAAGCCACACAATTCAAAACAGAAGTTAATAAAAATCTTCCCCACCACCAAATGAAGTTTACAGTAGGAGTCCTGAAGACCTACTCCTGCAAGAATCCCCTTACAAATTTACACATTATACAACAGCCATGTCAAGTTCAAGTTTGATAACGTCAAGTTCATTGGGGCAGCAGCAAGCCTTCACAGAATAGCTGAGGTCATCTGGCCACCTAGCTCTGGCTGCCTAGAACCATGTGGTGATTGCTTTGGAAAAATCTCCTAAGACAGAGACTTCTTTTAAATCATCTCTGGGCAAACTGTGCCAGGGCTCAGTCATCCCCACATTATAAAAAAAAGGTGTTCCCTGATGTTCAGAGGAAACACCACCTGTGTTTCATTTTATGGCCATAGCCTTTGTCACTGGGCACCACTGAAAACAGCCTGGCTCCATTCTCTTTGCGCTCTTCCTGCAGGTATTTCCATACATTAAGATTCCCTTGAGCCTACTCTTCTCTGGACTGAACAGTCCTAGCTCTCTCAGCCTTTCCTTGTAGGAGAGATGCTCCAGTCCCTTAATTATCTATGCAGCCCTTTGCTAGATTCTCCAGTACATCAGCATCCCTCTTAGACTGGGAAGCCCAGAACTTGCCTAGGTGTGGCCTCACCAGTGCTGAATAGAGGGGCAGAATTCCCTCCCTCAACTTGTTGGCAGCACTCCTAGTACAGCCCAGGACACATTAGCCTTCTTTGTCACAAGGACACAGTGCTGGCTCATGGTTTGACTTTGTGTACACCAGGACTCCCACGTCCTTCTCTGACAAGCTGCTTTGTTGTCTTACAGTGTACCATTACAACAGCCCATAATGCCTAAGGGATATCCATCCTAGCCTTAGGCAAGCAGCAGTCTAGCTACAGAAGTGCTTTTCAGTTACCTTACAGATCCCTCAAGCCCTGGGCTTCACCTACTTGGCTTTCGTCTTCAACTCCTCATCCGCAGTAAGAACAACTCTGTCTGGGATCTAACTGATCTGCCCCCCACTAAATAACACAGGACCTATGAGTACCTGGAACTGGATCCTGCTGATGGCAGCTTTTGGTCCCTGCCTGTCCTCTAAAGAGCTGAGTGAAAAAAAGGATCCAATTTGGTTTGACACAAGTCAATTTTTCCATAGTTCTTCTATAAAACTCAAATCTGTCTGTGCTCAAGAGGTCTGCAGTTCAGCCATACCTATACAGCATTTTGATTGTTACAACCATGAACTGAAACACTCCATACTAAGCACTGCAGAATACAACAGTTAAAGAAGCTGGGAAACATGCTCAAGGAAAAACCCGTGCTTTAATAAACAGTACTTCATTTTACTTGTTAATTAAAAAAAAAAATTCTAAAAAACCTACTACATATGGAGCCTGAGTTAATGCATATTAAATTGTAGTGGTTTTATTTGCTTGTCTTAAAACAACATGGCATTTTCTCCCACTTTCAGAATCTGATTAAAAATGGTTTTAAGATGACTCGATAACAGATGTCCAAATCTCAAGTAAAAACCCGAGCTTTGGCTTCTGGCTATTAGCAATTATTAATTTAATGCATTTTCCCTAGGAAAGGGTACATGCTTTCCCAAACAGAAATTATGTAGACCCTAACTAACCAGGATTCTACTAGAACACCTTCTAGCTGTTAAGACTGGCGTACTTTAGACTTCAAACACTATAGTTGTTTTCCCTTTACCTGTTCATTCACTCTAAAGTGGAATCATTTGTATCACCTACTGTAATGATACAAAAATGTTCAAACCTCTTCTGCAAAGCCAGTCCCAAACAATCCAGTTCTCTGGGGCTTAGACATAGGTACAAGCGCCGAGAGTATGTTCAGAGTAGTAAATAAAAAATGTTTTCACATCTTTGCTGAAAAAAAAAAGCTCACAGCACCTCTTTCTAAGGCTATTTGAGCTATCCAACAGCAATATCATATGGTATGTAAATATACATATACATCTATATAGGTGTATACAGTGTGCGTTAATTAATATCCCATTACTATTTGTAATGATCTACATCCACGGCGCACATAGAACAATTAGAATATAAGTTAACAACTCAAAATTTGTCCTGAATTTTTCAGAGGCAGAATTCCAGAGCTTCCCAGTATGTTATTTGTTCTGCTGCAAGCACCAGTTGTTATGTCTTAAGTGAAGATCAATTTATAACTTACTCAGTGTTTTCCATTAAAAGAAGAAAAACCCATTACGTAACTGAACAACAGAGCACCACTGTTAACAGCCAGGTTTTATTATTTTCAATCTTTTAAATAAAGAAGAAAAGGAAATTCTGGCTTTAATTTTAGCTGTTGTCTTTCGGCAAGCCAAACTCTTCATCCAGTAACCCAAGACATACTGACTTGTTTTGTATATTGTGCCTTGATATTTTATCTTCTTCCCAATTCCTGCAGCAAGCAAACTAAAAATCAGGCTCTGGTTCAGAAATGTTTTCTCTTTCCCTGCCTGCTCACCCCACACATGTACTTCTCATTTCGAAGCTGATTTTAGAGTCTTGCAACAGAGGGTGTTGTAGTGGCCAGTTTCATTTGCACAAGACAAAACAAGTTAATTTGCCTCAGGTTTGCATCGGTTTACAGAGTTCATCTTGGCTTTCAGTTTCTTGGTTTTGTTTTTCTAAGAGGAACAGCAATTAACATGCTATGTTAAGGCAAAGCCCAGTCCGGTGTTTTTCAGGAAGTTGCCTTCTAAGACATGTAGGCTCCCCCTCCATTCCTGGGGACTCACTGCACATACTGCCTCAGCGGGGTGTTCTGCTATCTGAGCTGCAGTTTGAGTGTGCAGGGATTGAAATGGTTATTTCATGGGCAAGTGTCAGCCACCATTTCTTGCCAAGGTATTCTTGGGAAAGATGCCAACAATGTTCCTCTAGGTTGACCCGAGCTAAGGTTTTATTTGACAGAGAGGCTTGATTTTGTTTCACTAGAAACTGTGTGCAAACACAAAATATGCAGCATATTACTGTTTCAATATTTCATCAGAAAAAAGAGAGATAAAGAGGAAAAACAAAGTTTGGTGCTATATTCAACTTACCTTTTCATTCCATGCCCACAATCCAATCCCAAGAAATGCTATGCCAAGGAACTAAAGGAAAATGAAAAAAAAGAGCAGGAATTAGAAATTTGTGGTGGTTTTTTTTCTGTTTTTTTTTTTTTTAAGATACATATTGACTCATCATCTCTGACAGATAATTTTATCAGGACTGAGGAGCACTCAGTGAGAGTTTTACAATACGTATCTAGTTTATTTTATAATTCAACTATTGTAAGTTGAAGAATTTAACTCAGGGATGTTCCACGTGGGAACAGTAAGTGCAATAGGTGTCACTTCATCAGTACCGGGCAAGTAAGGTTCTTTCTGAGTTTGTAGGACTCAAAGCAAACTCCACAGTCAAGCGACACTTTTGTTTGCTATGTTACTATTGCATCACCACTGCCTGCACAAAGCAATTGTCCTCGCAGAGCTCTCCCAGTGAGAAAGTGATTTAAAAAGTCCTAAATGCACATTTATTATCAGTTTTAGCAATGTTGTCCACATAAAATAAGCCATAATTTCTCAGGCGAAAAAATAATAAAAATAATACTGGTCTGAAAGACTAAAAATTTTTAAAAGCCCTGGAGCCAGTATTTTATAACTTTTCTGATAGTGACTGTTTCATGAAGAAAGTTACATTCCCCTTCTCCTCCAAAGGATTCAACAGCACCAAATTCAAGAGGTAGTCTTTCCCCCATGATAGAAAAAGGAACATCATCTTTGATTTTATTATATCTCTGTGTTCTCCATTCCACTGAATAATTTAAAGGGCATCATTTCCCTCCAAATCTACAGAGATTCCACACAAAAGCTACACTAATGATCAGTGAAACAAGCAAAACAGGCAGAATAAGCACTCCATCTCCCAACATCATTACTGCATATTTGGCATGATACAGCATCAGTCACGTAAAATGTTTAAAAAACATTTAGTAGATGTCTGAGCACATCTCTAAACGTCCATCTGTCCAACTTGCATATTTGATTTTAAAAGTGCCAACTAAAAACTATTTTCACTGTAGTTTCAGGGCATGTAATAGAATGTTGCTCAAACATAAAACTCTGGTTTTCTTTGTCATTTCTCCACACTGCAGTGTACAGACTTATTCTGGCACATAAATGCCCTTTCTCTTAAGATTTGTGTAAACAGCTAAGCATCCTAATGACTTCTCTTTTGCAACCAGGACAAAAGTGTTTTTCTGTTGAAAAGGGGGAGGAGGCAAGAATATAAACTTTAAAACCTTTCCCAGAAGTGATTTCAACAGTTTCAAAGAAAGACTCCTTCTTCCTTACGTGCACTTTTTTTGAAGGGGCAATTTTTGCTTTGTATTACAAGGATATCTGTAAAGAATAACCCATCATCAAGTGGAATATGTTCGCTACAATGCCCTGAAGTTCCCAAACACACCTTGCATTTCTGTAACTTTCTTCTCCAAGTGTGCTGTGCCAGCTACCCAAAGGACCACGCATACTCGGAATGAAACTTTTCCTTTTTGACTTGAGGAGTCTTGACTGTAAATTTAAACAATACTACAAGTCAGCATTCTTCAAAGGAAACTGTTGCAGGCTTGGCTGCATTTTAACAAAAGATAGATGGAAATTTTTCCTAGATGGAAAGCAGGACTTCTGGTCAAGAAAGTCTTATTTCAACAGCCTTAATTATTTACAAAGTACAAGACATGGATTTGAGAAAGTCAGTACAGACTCTTGCGATACACCACAAAAAAGCCAAAAAAAGGTCATTTTACCTGTATCAAGACTGCTTATTTTATGGTTATAAAGCTTGCCAAAAGATTGTGTGTAATGTTCCTGACTGCAGTGATTATTTGAAACTTGAGATAAAGCTGTTCAAGTTTCCAATTCTCTCTCAGACAAATGCAGCTCTTTTTTGCATTAATAGGCTCCTTTCCTTCTTTCTTACACAGCCAAAGGCACCACGGTTGAAGGAACAGGAGTGAGGGGGGGCAAAAGCCATATATTATAAAAATCCATAAGTTGCATTTGGAAGTGGCAAATTGTTATTCGTAAAGGGGAACAAAACATTATGTTTTGTGAACAGGTTAATACGGCTTTGAACAGCACAAGCACAGAAAACTAGAATGGAAGTGTATTTGATCAGGGCATATTAATGTAACTTAACAGCCATACACATCAGCTGCAGGTCTGGCCCAGCTTCACTGACTTTATGTAAATTTAATCCAGTCAAGTGTCCTAATCCTTCACCAGAATTTGAGACTTAAGGATAAGATCACCTCATGGGTTGCAAAAGGTGACTCAGAGTAAACTACAGGTCTGAAGCCAAGCCGAGCTCATGCCCGTTCACAGACTGGGTGATCAGACTGTACTGTGCTACAGTGATCAGGTGTGCTGAAGCACCTAAAAAAACAAGGTTGTCTAGTTTCTCTCAAGAAAAGACAGAAAACTCAGTTGTCAGAGTTTTCAAGAGGATAAAAGAACTACATGCCGCTCAGTCTTCTTCATATCCTACACCAGAAATGCTTTTTTGAGCAGATGAAGAAGAGCAGATGAGGAACAACAAGCAAGATCCATTAGGAGAAAAAGATTTGGAATGGAATCATGAACTCTCTCACAGGATGCTGTGGAAATCAAAAGCTTAATGGCATTCAGAAAAAAAAGAATTAGATAATTAACAGACAGCACATAGCTATTGCAATGTGATTCTGATGCAGCTTCTGGCTCAGAAAGTTTTTACACTGTTCCTCGTTGGGAGATTACAATCAGGAGAAGATTGCTGTATGCATGCTTTGTTGGTTAAATGCCTCTTGCCTTGGAGAAACTTTACTTGCTCTACTTGAGACAAAATACAGAGGAAGGCAGACCACCGACCTAAGCCCCTACAATCATGCCCTAGGAAAGGCCCACCTTTGCACAAACACAGCCTACTACGGGGATAAAGCACACAGGAATGCTCTCAGTAATCCCCACTGGCAGAAAACAGATGTTCATGAGAAGACTTACACCTCTCACCAGGATCAACTTCGGATTTTCTTGACAATTATGAAAGAAACTCCTGCATAGGAAGGAGGCGGGGGGGGAAAGAAGGTGAGCCCTGTATTCCAGCAGTGTGAAAAACTCCCACCTGCCCTTCCTTTGAGGTGCCACAAGAACTTTGTGCATAGTGTTAGCAAGGAGACTATCAGGATTCCTACGGGCACTTCGGTGTTTCTTCCATGCCAGTATGTTGTAGGTTGTTCACTGAGCAAGACCTCCTGCTGTGTGATTCATGCAGCACAGCACAGAACACAAGGTACAGTATTTTACCGACAGCACAGCGGTGATCAGGACAACATGAAGTACAGCATTTCACATCCTGAAATACAGTCAGGAAAACACACTACTCCTGAGCTTTGCACATATATAAAGCAGCGCTGACAAGTTCCTAACTGAACTCCAAAACCCTAAATGGACAATTTTTCACAAAGGACTTCCTCTGCAGCAGTCTGTGCTCAGACTCACTCAAAGTTATTTTAGATGCGATACTCATTGCTTTCTTTAAAGTATTTAATGCCAAATCAGTCCTTTTGCTTTTTAAGCCAGGGCAAAAAAAGGAGCTTAATGTCTGTGTCAAAAAAAGGATTTAGTTGTTGGTTTTGTCACTTGTTTGTTTTTAAGTAGCTCTGACAGAGAAAGAGCACCACACCAGAAATCCAAATGAAGTTTCACACGGTTTTCTTCTCTCCTTCATGCCACTGATGTGTACTCTGCTTAAAATATGTCACTAAGCGTTCTTTCAAGCAGAACAGATAGGACATCCTCTCAACTCTACAGCTTTCACCTGGACCAGTATCACATGGAAGGAAAGTACCAGAACCCTGCTCTTATTTCTTTTTCCATATGCCCCAGTTTCAATGACTTTTCCATTCTCAACACAAACTGTTAAAGCATTTCATTTTCACGTGGCTAAAAAAAGTGTGCTGACAAAAGGAGAGGCAAACTGCTCAAAGCATACCTACACATTTATACATCTATGCTAATGCTTACAAAGAATGATTTCTCCTAAAGCCCATTTCTTGTTTACCTTGAAATTAGCAGCAAGAAAACTCCATGTACTACAGTCAGTGAATGAAGATGCTGATGAAGATGCTGCGTAGGTGACTAATTACCATTTTAGTTCCTGGCAATATTCAGATATAGAATGCAAGATGTCAAATCTATTTCCATTTTATGTGCAGCCTCTAAAAAACATTACACTATATTTCACGGATAACTGTCTTGGTTAAATCTTCTCCCTCCTGATACAAAACCCACACATGTGGAATAAAAAGAAAAAGATATCCCAGTTTCCACACATTTTTCTCAGCTAAATCAGAGACTTGACTGATTTTTATAGAATTATCCAAAGTAGAAAAACAGACCTGAGAACACAATGAGAAAAGCTGCCTGCTCCATCTTGCAGGATCCTTTGCACGATGTTTTCTAATGAAAAATTCAGCACACATGACCCCAGTTTTCAAAGCAAGACACTATGGCTATTAACGTATGTTTTGTTTTCACCAGTATGGGTGAAACGTTTTGTAAGCAAGATATATGTACTTCCCCCAACACAGAGTCAATTGCCATCAGTTTCTTATCGTCTCTTCCAGTTCTTTAATTGCAAAAGCAAGACATCTGCTTTCTGTTACTGTTGCTCTATGTATTTATTTTATTGCTTTCTGGTGGTACAATTGTATGCACTGCAAATCAGCTTGGAGCAAGAGTCCCTTAAGACTGAACTCCCTCTCCTCTTGTCCATAGAAATTGATATTCTGGAAAACAGAAGAAGAATGACTAATGCCCTATTTCCCCTGCTCCAACTTTTGAACAACTCCCCTCAAGCCTAGACAAAATAAATTTAACTCTTTTCAAATGCACACTGAGACTCTTCAAACTCAGGTCCTGATGTCTAAAGCAAATACTTTATTTGGAGCAGATTTATTTTAAAGCACAAAAAACTTAAACATATCAGTCACTTCATAAAATTCGTCAATAAAGGCTTTTGGGAGTTTAACATTTTATTTCCATGACATCTAGCTCTTTTCCAACAACCAATACCTTTTTTCCTCATACAAAAATCAAAGACCATTAAGGTAAATACCCCACCACTACCACACAGAAACATTTAAAAAAGCCTATAGAGTTGAAGTAACAAGACATCTCCATTTACTGTCACCTTGGTACACTCATCTCACATAGATCCCATCCTTTCTCTTCTTTCTAATCCCTATTGGAATTTGTTTCACCACACTCTCTCTGCTCTCCTTGAGTCCAAAAGACTTTGAAGAAAGACTGAGAAATTCTGCTGTACACACCTCTCTAAGGATCTCTTCCCTGCCTTCATTTCTGAACTACATGTCATTCTGCTTTTCCTATCCAGACTTGTTCTCATCAGTACCATCCCATCACTACCTCAGTCCTCTCCACTGCAGCATCCATGACTGAAGTCAGTTTCTATTTGCAAAACCCTCCAAAAATTATGTAAGTGGTGCTGTAGCAGCATATATAAACAGTATGGGTTTATAAATATATACATTTGCAGTAGAAAAGTGTAAAATAAAGTAAGATAATAGGGGAAAAAACCCTAAATCTGAATTTGACATCCTCGATCAGTACACTCATCATTTCTCTTAGGCAGTTTGACAATGCAAAGATACAAAAGTCTTCTCATTCTGTCATGCAGGTCAAGAAAAGGTATAAGGACAATGATAGCATGTTTTGCTTCAAGCCAGGGCGAATGAAAAAGGTCTGGAAGCAGAACTGCAAATGGGTCATTTTCCAGGTCTGTTTTGCAGTCCAGGGTTAGCCATTTCCGGCCCCAAGGGCAGCTAGACCTCTTCTGACTGTCTCCTTCCTGCTGCTGTGCCAGCCTTATTCATCCCAAACCCCTCTACCTGAGCTTCAGACTATTTAGGTGCATCCCCACCATGAGTCTTCCTGTTCTTTTTCTGAAGCCACTGTTCCACTAAAAGTTCGAAAAAAACACCACACCCACAAAAAACCAGAGAATACGTTACAGACTCAATAGTAAACTGATACACAAGTGCTCACTTATTTCAGTTGCAAGCAGTAAAGTTGTAACATCTAATTCAGGCATTTGATACAGCAAACAGAAACAATCTGAGCTAGTCTTTTTTCCTAGTAACAAATCGCGATTACGCTGCCTACACAATTGCTTGAACACCTGACAACATGAAGAGTGCAGAGCCAGGAAATACAAACAGGTTGGCTTGTCAACGCAGCAAGATACTCTGAATGCTCAGCATTTCATTTTGGGAAAGCAGTCTCAGCCCCAGCTGTGCTTGTAGCCTATAGAGAGAGGGAGTCCCAAAATCTTCTATCCCAGCTACACAAGCTGCCACATCCCAGGCTGTTTCATATGAGATTCAAATCTCAAGAGATTCGTTCTCTTCGCTTTGCAGGGGAGCAAACACGTGGGGGATGAGGGAGGAATGAGAAGACTGAAGCAGTCTGGGCAGAGAGGCAAGTGAAAACCACCAGCTTTACAGACAAACTTGAGCCAAGCAATTTAACCTTGCTCTCCTTCTACTTAAAAAAAGAAAAAACCAACCAGCACAGAAAAGAGTTGAGCATCAAGCAAACGGTGAACACACCCCCAAAATGCAAGTGTACACACAACTTTTCCTAGCAAATTCCTCAACAGCTTTATTGCCTCTTCCCTCCACCAAATGCTCATTCCTGCTCATTTCTTTCTAGGGTCCCCCACAGTAAGATATTCAAAACCATTTACAAAGAAACTGGTACCACATATATGAAGAAATCATAGCTTGAAAAGGTAGGAAGTGAGTCAGTGCAATGTAATAACATGCCAGAAGCCAAGTTCAAGTGTCCAAAATCCTGAGCCTGATATGATGTGATTGTATAGCTTATCAAACTTCTCCCCTGACCAAATCTGCCTCAGAGCTATAAATTCTATACTGACAAATGCACATATGTATGGCATATATTAATACATGAAATAAATCAGCGTCTAACAGCTACAACACTGAGTGTGGGGGGATGCAGGAGAGAAGCAGACACCAGAAGGGCTGTGGTAGGTTTATCAAGAGTTGACAGCCTAGCAACACTTCACTTTACAGAGGTGCAGCCAAGATGTACAGAGGCCAGTACTTTGTCAACACATACAAAAGCAGAACCCCAAAAGTCACACCTGTGCATAACTTGGTTTTTCAGAGAGATGTAGGGAAAAAAAAATAAAGCCAAATGCTAAACAGGCAGGTATCAAAATTATTTTCTAATACCCACGCACAATCACTACCAGCAATACAGACGCACAAAGGCAAATTGCAAGACACGTGTTGCGTAAATACTGACCAAAATTCTTCATCACTTTGCACTTCGTAATCATTGCAAGAGTGGGAAATGTCTCTGAACAGAGTAGTATTTTTAGTCAATGTCTACATTTCCTGTGTGTTACACTAAATGCCCAGAACTAAAAAATTCAGATTATGTATTAGGAATGGTTCTATGGATCTCTGAGTGCAGCTTACAGAGGCACCAGAGGTCTGTTGACCAGAGCTTTGAAAAATTCTTTTTCAGGAATAAGGTAATTCAGCTCTGTATTTTGTCTTGCAGTGTGTTGATTCTTACTAATTCTAGAGGTTACTGTACATAGATTAAAAAAGACTATTCCCCAATTAAGCTATATTTTTACTTATATCGACATTAACCCACGCTTTATTATCTGTATTTATACTACAAGATATCTTTTTAATTTCCAATAAAAGTAAAATATGCATCAATTGGCATCAATTTGTCCTTTCTGCAATAGCAAACTTCAAAGGGGCAAAGTTAACAAAACTGTGATTTGAATTTCTTTTCAAACACAAGAGACACGGAACAAACTGGAGGCAACAAATGGTCACAGTGCTGTTTACCTGAGGGTTTTGTTCCTAGGCAAAAGTTCCACAGTTTGGCAGTAGAAAAAAAAAAAGCTATAAAAGAGCTGCTTGTCTAAATGAAACAGACTGCTGACCTTTTGTCTGGTTTGCAGACAGCACCAAAAGTACCTCTATCATTTGTAATTCTCAAAAGAGGTGTCAGGGGCTTGACTAAACACATAGACAAAATCCTCTTCACTTCTGTTAAGATGCCCCTTCAGACCACAATTGTTTAACGTGACACAGCAGCCTGAGGTGGTTTTGCTGCCGACACCTTTGCTGGACTTGTGCTGAAGATACAAATACAACGCTATCACTGCAATTTAATTTGAGGGTTAAACTTGCTTTAAGAATAAGTGCATTGAAGAAACAGCTACACTGGAAGATTTCCAGTTCACTATGACAGAGCTTACTCTTCTCATGTAATTTCAGCTTAGCCAACACTATGAGCAGTATCACCTACATCATATAAAATGCTCATTTGCAAGTGCAAACTTTTATTCCCAGTTTTACTGTCACTTTGAACTACATTATTTCCATAAACTGTAGTTCCTGATGAATCCACCAGCTTACTCTTTCGACAAACCTTCTCTGCTTTGCACAAACACTAATAGCTGATTCCTCCACCGACACCTAGCAGTAAACCAAGGACTAGAAAATGTCTTCGAGGGATCTGAAAATGTAACTGTAGTACATGCAGATGGCTCCCTAAGAGAAGAGCTATAAAAAGCAAGTGACTAAGACCCTTGTGCTACATAGCTGTGCTCTTGCAGTCAGTCAGTCTTTGCCTACCACTCTTTCAAAACAACACCCCAACAACAAATACCACCAAAAAAATCCTCAACAATTGCACACAGAGGACTGGATTTGATTTGACTTCATGCACTCACCTATCACTTCGACTTAGTCTAGGAACTGCTACTCCTCATTACATAAGAAATCTTTTCTTTCTGCTCAGCCCCAGAACGGTTTCAAGGCATCAGGTATATGAGCAGCACAAAGCAGCCATTTAATCATAAAAATATGAATACTGGGTAAGTTTCCATGTCCAGCTGGACATTGTTATAAAGCAAATTTTTTACTATTGAGTGCCAGCAGTAAAACCCATTTAAAAACTTTAGCTGTTTCCCATGGAACGGTCGCCCTGCACAGAGTCTCAAAAGGGACATCTGCAATCCACAGATTGTCAACTCCTGCCTTCCAGGCAAAACCCACTACACTTGGCTTGATCAACTGGAAGGTAACACGGTTTTCTAGAACTCTACCTTTAAGAATCCCACAAAATCCGGTTGGAATAGTGATGCCTTGGGCACGTTACACAATAGCAATGTGTTAAAGCAAGCAGACCTCTGTCAGACTGAGGGGCTCAGAAAGCATTCTGACCATCCCAACAGAAGATTTCTCAGTACCAGTATTACAGTCAAGGATAGAAAGAGATCAAGAAATGTGTGTTCTAATAAACCTGTGAGAGAAACAAGGGCAAAAGCACCAGCCAGGACATATCCTCAACTTTGCTTAAAAGTCTTCACGTTCTACAGAAGTACAACTCCACACTACAGATAATCCTGTATTAGATAATTCTAATGACACATTTATACAGCAAAGAAGGTGTATCTCAGCTGCTAACTAGACAATTAATTCCTGCTAAAAACACCAATGTCAAGAGGGCACCCTGGTAGAGCAAGGGTAAAAACTTGAGCATAAAGGAGAACATGCACAGCATCGAACTGCCAAATCAATTTTGACACCTCTCTGCCTACACTGCAACTTCAATCCAAGCTAGAAGAGAAAATAAACATTTTGCAACACAGAAGTGCAAGCACAACACTGCATAAAAAACAACTTATTTGATTTTTTTCCCTTATCTGAAAAACAATGCTTAAGTTTTACCCAAAGTTAATAGTGTCAGGGTTTCACTTTTCATCCACTAACTGTGACAAATACACAAGCAAGAGGAAAGGATTGAACTTCAAAGGCATGTTTTCCCAGAGAAGCATTTGGAAAGGAAACCGCTCTTAAGATAGCTTCTCCTGCTTTTCAGCCCGGCTTTTGTTTAAGAGCAAGTATATTTGGAAGCTGATCCTAAATTCAAGAAGTAAATGCAAACGGAACAAAATAAAATTTAACTGAGCAAGGAAAAGCAATATCAAACACATTTTTCCTGTTTTTCAATAATTCCATTTACTGAACCTCTTTAAAGCAACTGAAACTATTTGTGTATTGACAAACATGCCCCGGAAAGTCCAGAATGCTCTGCTTGCCTTCTCTTTCATTTGGAAACTCTTCAGCCTAGGAAATTTCCTCATTAACCTGTGCTGTTGTTCATCCACTACAAGGACATGTGAAAACTTTTAGAGCATGAATTATTTTCCTTTAGTTGTATTTTCATACTTTTAGATATTTCTTTATGTGAGCTGAAACATCAGGAGACAGAGACCTTTAAATCTGGTCCTCCCCTGCTGCACAAACACTGCGATTAACCCTGCACTGGGCTACCCAGAGACAGAGTAAGAAAAGATGTCTCCAACAACATACAACTTACAGTTACCATAGCTCTGGAGCTATCAGCAAGAATCCTTCCCTGGTACTCATGTCCTTTCCTTCACATAGTGAAGAAAGGTGATCACAAACAAACTGGAACAGTAGGAGGGCTGAACATATGGGACATACAGATGGAATGAAATGTAACAATCCAAACACAGTGTCATATACTTAAAGACTAAGAAAATATCTGCTATAAGCTGAAAATTTATTCACTGGAAACACAACAGACGACAGCCTTGAAATTGCGTGCATCAATCTCTGAACTAGCAAGTTGATGGAATACAGAAAGAGAAAATACTTGACATTTAATAAAACATTCTAAGAAAGAATGTAACTGCTTTCTGTAAGTTTCCATCACTTCCATTATCTCTGCAAATATCTAAAATGGCCAGCACCACCAGTACATTAGCTGTAGCCTGCTCTAAATGATTGTGGGCTCTTCTTTCAAGAGTCACACTGCCACTGGCAGTGCCCAGCTGTAGGAGTTACAGCATATGGATTACAACTCCCATAGGAGAGCCCACTGCACCCCATCGACACTCACCAATGAAACTGGGTTCTCAGGATTTTTGTACATGGACCCGGTAACACTTCATAAGTGGCTGGGCATGTCGGCATAAAACTGCACCTTCATTAACTACTACACTTCAACCTAACCAATGCTAGGGAGACAAGGCAGCCCAGAGAGCATAGGCTTAAATGCAAACACACAAACAGAAGCATACAAGATTATACCCCCTAACTCTAAATTTACAATGATAGTTTTTTTTAATTAGGGAACATGTCTTCAACAGCTCCTCTTTACAACTGCTAAACTTCTGGTCTCCCTGGTAAATCATCAGGCTTGTGTCACACAAACAGCAGGTAGGAGGGGTTTCTAGGATCAGGCCCATAATTGCTTTGCTCCTAAGTCACTCACTCAACCGTCCATGGTTAGCCCTTTCACTTGCCCTGAAAGCACAACACCATGTTTCCAGCCTGGGGTGGGGTTCCATTTAGACGTGTCTGCAAAAAATCACCATTTAATTTCATGACATTGGAACAGCGCTGACCCCTTTTCACACAGAAGGCATGAAAAGAGCCCAGTGTAGTGGAACTGCGTTCCCGGCACAGCCGCGCTCTTCTGGCTGCCCTCACATGACCTCTGCCTGGTTTCTGTCACTGCCAAATGGGCAGTGAGCAAACAAGTGCAGGGTGGCGTGTCACATCCTCTCTCTCGTTGCACCAAATCAAGCAATTAGACTCTACAGCGGGAACCCTCGGGGCATTAAAAAGAGAGAGCAAGGGGAACAGAGTGTGTGAAGACTGAGAGACACCACCGATTGCTTTTTGTCTCTCCTTCACTTAATCCAGTAATTAGCACTACCAGCTCTTGCCTCGGGCAGAGCAGAAGGAGAAACCGCGTATGAGTTGAAATGGTATGTCCCAAATCAAGGAATGGAGTTGCTGCCCTGCCATTGCAATCAATATATATGATTTTTATGTAACAATGCAGGACAACAAATCCATCCATAGTTTTCTACATTGTCAGTGTGGTCTATCACCAACTTGCTTGGTGCTCCTACTCCTGCCTCTCCTACACAATTCCTACAAGATACGGATGTCTGAGGCTCTGCTACAGGAACTTACAAGCCCCAATTTGTAGTATGTACAAGCCCCTGCACTCTCAACCAACATAATCACATTTCTGCACAAACAAAGAGCTTCTGATCAGCCATGAGGCCGTGTGGAGGCTGGAGCTGTGAAAGAAGCAGCAGAAGGAGAAAGCCCACACTCTGCAGCATTCCAGTGACTAAGAGAGATTAGATTTGGCTGCTGGCTGAGCTGACTGTCTGTCCCCATGAAACACTGCATCTATTATCTATCTAAAGGCATGAAATACAACTAATTTTTTTTTTAATGTTTGAAAAAAATTACACATTTTTAGTTCTCCAGGCAAAAGATGCACAACAATCAGGATATACATACATACCAAATTGTGGCACAATTCCCCCTAGTTTCCCTTTTGACTTTAACAGTAGCCAAGAACTACTAGAAGCTTTTGAAAATTCTCTCTGTAATAATTGCTAATGTCCACAGTGCCTGACTTCAGAGAAGCAATTTATTACCATATTTGTCGTTAAAACTGAGAAGTGGACCAAAAAAGCATAATGGGAAACCGGTAAACTCTCCTTAATTCTATTGCCATTAATTTACATCACAGAATCAGAAGGCTAAAAACAGTACCACTGTCTTTGGAGCCACCTGCTCCATCTCCTCTTAAAATACATTTTTATTTTAGAAAGAAAAAATTTAATGAGTGTCCACCAGCTTTAACAGATCTTCTGTTCCTTAAAACTAAATGCAATCAGTTTCACAAATGAAATTGTTTTACCTCTTCATTTGAGAATAGCTACCTGTATTTTTGTATTCTCTCACAATTTGTTTTTTTAAATGGTTATCATCCCCTTGCGAAATTAAGGCATCTTATAGATCACAGACTCCCTAAAGAAAAACCCAGAGATGTACCACGAATACAGATTCCCTTCTTTTCATCAACTGAAGGATTCCCTCAATTCTTGGCTCCCAGTTAACATGAAATAATTTCATCCAGTTTGAGTCCTAAGATATTCATACATGCTTATTAAATACATCAATTTCTTTCTCAACAAATCTCACTGATCAGTGTAACACAAACATATCCTTTTTATTTCTGCCACATGAATCAGCAATAACTGAGAGCAAAACCAAAGACCCTAAGCTGCTTGATACTATGTCCTATGCACTGGAGCAAACAACAAAGTCTTTTTTGGCTACCTCCCTATATTTCTATGCAGCTCTCCCATAAGTCAAAACTGACAAGACCAGAAGTTTGCACCAAAGTAAGGAGACAACTACTCTGTGGGCCAGTCTTCACTGACAGAAGCAGTGCAATTAAGAGCTCAGCTTAAGCTCTGACTTTCTACTTAATTCACTCTTCCAAATCCCGTCACCGAGGGCTTTCCAAGTAATCCAGCCACCCCAGTACACCAGGTACACACAAGGAAGGCAGTAATACAGCTGATAAAATCACCCAAAATACACGTACAGGTAAACTGACCAGAAGCAAGCATTTAGAACTTCGGACAAAAGTTCTCCTCCGCGATGCATGGTCTTTTAGGGTAATGAGAGATATCAGTAAATGCAAAATCAGAACTTTGATATGTTTTTGTAGGAATAAAATTTTTCATATTGACCAGAATATTTTTCTGGCTTTAAAAGACAAAATATGATCAGACACTAACAAAAATAATACCTGGATCTCGGATTCTTCTACCCTTCCCATTTTTCCTTTCTTTTCTTTAGTGTGTGGCTCTGAGTCCTTTCTAATAATTGTTCTACAGTTAACCTTACAAATTGAGATTTTTTAATCCTCTGTTCAATGACGCTGAAAATTGCCCGTGTGAAGAAATCTCCTTGGAATTACACCAAAACTCCGGCTATTCTTAGCACGTACAATGCACAGTATGGTGAGCTGCATGGTAAGGATCCAGGTAAGTCTGCATTAGCAAATTCCTCATTTCATAATGAAAATTAACACCCTGCCATAACTTGCAAGACAAAATTGAAAATTTAAAAAGAAATCCGTTTGTAAAAGCTGCGGAGGTGAGCTGTGCTCAATGATCTGCCCTGAGTTCTGCATGACATCTGCCAGTCCCAAAGCAGTATCCTGGCTGTGCTCCATTTTCAGAGATGGTGCACTTTAGTAGTCTTGAGTAAGTAATCAATGCAGCACAGTCCACCTCATGATTTAGAAATATTTTTTTTTAAAAATGCATCCTTACATGAAAATTTTCACTTTAGAATTTTCAACCTGAATGTGCACCTTAGAAACTTCTTTGATTCACTGCAAAAAGATAATAATCCAGTAACATTGACATGTTATCAAAGGTGATACCATCTAACCAGTAGTCCCTCCATCTATCCTTGTTACGCCTTCAGGAAAAGCACTGAGGAACACCTTCTAACCAAACTACCATTTTTATCAGTCAAATTGTAGACAGACACCTATTTTTAATACTTTTGCATAAGGCCATCGCTACTGATTCTGCATAGGAAAAAAACTCCCTATGTAAATAAAATTTCTTTCACCCCAAGAGTTGTCATCACCTGTATTCTTCTACTGCAAAAGAGCTGCCAAAAAATGTTTATTCAGAAACAACCCCATGTCCCCATCACCTCTCCATTTACACAAGAGCACGAGCTTTGCAAGAAGCATGTGTATGAACTCAAAGTCAGCAGTTTTTACACAAGACATCTGATCTACTTTTCAGTGAGTCCTCTTTGAACAAGCTGTGTGTCCTACAGCACAGATAAACACATTTCCATTGACCTTTCCTATCAATTTTTCAATTTCATTCCACAAAAGCAAAGCTGCAACTTGGACAATAAGAAGGATTGACTCGTTAAAAACTGATATTCCTGGACAAAAGACCCTCTAATTAAAGTTAGAAAGTGGTATGTTTACTCAGGCACCGGCAGGCAGCATGGGAGTAGCCTCCTAAAGACATGCCAGCAAAGTACAAGGTTTTTCGTTCCCTATTTATTACCCAAATTTTACATCTTCTACATAGGTATAATCCCAGCACCTCCCATTCTCTGCTCTGTATTAAAATGAGATCATTAGTCCTTCACGCATGTGCAATTCTTCTCTTGAATTGGGTCGGTGGTCTTGAAAGATGAAGTCAGGAACGTCTTCTTCACAGTGACCTTTTTACCTTCTTACTGTTGGCAGGCCTTGGTGACCTGCTGGTGCAGCCCCAGATCTCCTGCTTCTGATTAATTATTATGAAATCCAGGTGCTGTTCATGGTTCTATTGGTTTCAATTTGTTTTGATGACAGTTCATTTATTGTATTCTTTCTATAAACAATACTTAAAATAAGTATATAATGGTAAGTAATACATCACCTAGTTCTAGCTCAAGCATCTAATAATCATTAACTTATCTTTTATTTTTCTATCTTGCATCCTAATCAATATAAATTGCTTCTAACCCTTAGCTAAAATTTTAACTCTTTAAAACTTTGACTCAGGATCAAGAAGTGTTTATTCAATTAGCAGGGAGAATTCTCCACTGAATTATTCCTGAGTGAATATTGGATATTCTTACATCAAATTACAAAAAATAGGACACACTTCAACGAAACTGTATAGTATGTTTTTTTAATCCCATAGATTTTCCACAAAGAGTGATTGGGAGCAATAGATTGAGATTGATGCCATTGTAGCAGAGACAAAGAAAAAAGAAACCAACCACGAGTTAGGGCAATCAGCTCTTTTACTGTATTTTAGAAGTCATAGAAAAACACCTAAAAAGTGTAGTATTTCTCCTGAGAAGTCTAACACCTAATATTTAATATATATTTCATTATATATCATTGTTTTTATTCTGTCACTGACACTGGTAACTCTGACAGGCCTTTTTACAAATTTTCAGTTAAGATTCTGGTAAAACTTATATGAAAGACAAAACCACTAAGACAAAGACTACAGCATCTAATTGATATGTTTTGGCTGAATGCAGAATCAAAAGCAAGCTTTTCTTGTATTCCTATGTTCAATTTAACATTTAGAATGCTTTATGCGATATCCAAAAGTTTCATCTATTTGTTTTAATTCGTAATCCTTTTCATTTTAAAATTTGATCTGTCTACCAAATTCAGCTAACTAGGGATTAGGCCAATTAACTGTAAAAATATTTCCCTTCAAAATGAGAGCAAGACAGGCAGTACAATTGCAGCACGTCTAAACAACATGAGAAAAATGAACTTTCGGCTATTATTGATTTCTTATGTAAATCCTCAGTAAGAGAATTTATTCAATGCAAAGGAGCATGGTCAGTTCTGTTGGGTTTATTCACTTTCTATGGTCAGTTACAAACACACAGGACTAAGGCTGAAGCTTGTTTTTGAGAACTGTTGTTTTCAAACATTAGTTTTAATTTTCACTGTGGTATGAAACACAGAAGATGGCAACTGTATAAGGACAAGAGATGGCAGTGCAAGTTCCAGGGGAGCTAAAGTCACTGTGGCCATCTGTACTTGCATTCTGCACCAAAGTTACGGCATTTCACATGGAACCCAGGAGCTCCTTCCAGCTCTGGTGTGCTTATCATAGCCTACCTTGGTCCCAGAGCACTGAGCTTGGGGCAGGGGGAATGACACAGCTGTTTTTAGAGAAGGGCTCTGAAATTTCTCCAGTTTAGATGCTCTCACACCTTTAATTAGGAAGAGGGCTGACAAGCAAAATCCCTTTTATCTTGATGTACCGAGAAAGATTCTGTTTTCTTTTTAAGACCATCTAACACATTACAAAGTGAGAGCTAATCAGTTTTACACGTGCAAAGACACATGGAGTTAAACTGCAACTTCTGTACAGCACTTAAATTGTACATAAAAAAAGCATGAGAGTTTACTACTATAAAACAAACAAATACCTAAAACTACACTCATGCTGTTTAAATCCTTATTATGTCAAAGGAACTTGAAATAACTTTGGAAGACAAAATCACCAAAAAGAGGATTACGACAGAACATATGGAAACTGTTGCATGCTTAGCAAAATCAAACATTAGCAGCATTGCAATGTTCCAGTTGCTGACAAAAAGCCTTGGGCCTGAACTACAAGGCACTACTCCCTTTACCTTTCCCTAACCTTACAATAAAAACAACTTCAAAAACATATATAGACCTTTCTTCTTTTTTAGCAGTAGTAACCTGAATGAGGAGCTTTTATTAGCAAATTAGCAAATTTTATTAGCAATATCAGCTTTTTATTAGCAACTATTAGCAGGGTCATAAACTTCTATTTACATACCAGACTGTTTGCCATGTAGTGTCAATAATCTGCTGATTAAAGGTCTCTCAAGTCCCACAGACACGATAGACCATGACAGATTAATGACCTGCTTATTATAATCTGGTGTAAAATACTTCTACAAATTAACATTTTCTCATTCCAAACTAGTCTTGGAATTAATGAAGAAGTTTAAAAAAAGAGCAAGAGACCTGAAGCTATGTAATAAGATAATGAACTAAAAGAACAGATGACAGCACCACCACCAGAGAGTTAATGAGCAGCTTGACCTTCAGTACACATGTTACAAGTTGATAATCAGGAGTGCCTGGGAAGTGGCCGCCCACAGCGAGCAGGGGCTGACCCAGCAATGAGACAGCAGCTACAGCACCCAAGTTCTCACCATGGTTTTGTCACTGACCTGCAGCAAGACCTTAGACAGGTCACGTCCCTTCCGTGCCTCAGTTTTCCCTATCATCTTTTGTCTTGTCCAAATAGACTGAATTCTTCAGGACAAGGCCTGTCTCAAAGCTGAGGGTTGAGTACAATGCTATCCCTGTTACATAAGCAGAAAACCTAGTAGTTTCTCACTCAGGAAGGGTAAAGAGTTGATGAAACATTGGTTTCTTATTGTTCAATTAAACAAGACTGAATTTGGGGGTTCATGACAGATTATTGCTGGTTCACTTCCACTTCAGTGTACTGAACATACAAGAAAGAACACAGCATGTGAAAAAGCATTTAGCAAAGGTTTCATTTTAGCAATACTGCTAGCACTCACTGGTTTTGGCCATACACTATTACAGCGGGTTACAAATCCACTATTTGATAGATTTTAAGAAGTCTAAAGAAAGAGAAGGGAGGGAAAAGGGAGATTAATATAGGCGTAAAGGAATGGGTCTATTGACATTTGATAAAAATATCTAGGAAAATCCCAGAGGAGACACAAGACAAATGCAGAGACCCATCTTCTCTAGCGGCCTGTCCTAAACGCCAGTAGAAATGAAATCTAAGAGCAGCTTTATCAACCATTCACACCTGACAAACTTTCATCAGCACCAGGATATTAAAGGCTGTTTTGGTACCTTTTAGTCACAGCAGGCAGCTATAGTTTAAAAGATGCAATTACCTTGTGTGACAAAGCCAAACACTTTTTTTTTTCCAATAAAAGCCTGAGAGTCAAAGAAGGAAGAAAAGAAAAATAAAGCAAAGAACATAAAAAGCAGGATAAAGGGGGTTCATGTGACTTGTGCTGTCTAGTTCCTTTTCTCCTTGCCTGTCCTAATTAAAGTGCATTTGGGATCAACATAATTAAGTCTAATAATGCCACAGAGGATCCTAAGAGAGCAAGGGCACTAAGCTTGTTTGCTACAAGCTGCATGTCCTTGCCCTTTCCAGAATAATCTGAAGTGCTGACCAGACTGAAACCTGCCCCTTGTGATATTTTTTGCTACTCTTGGACATCACAAATACAGTTCAGGAAACACCAAGCTGGTAGTGGCCAAGATCACAAATGGAATGCAGGCAAGTCAATGAAAAAATACAAACAACACCATGAAAACAAAAGAAAAGGAAACCCCAAAACTGCGATAACATTTCTCACTGTGGGCAGTACTAGCTACCTGCTATTTTGTCTGCTCCAAAATTCCTCATCTGTTTTGCATGTTCACCCAGTTCGCAGAAGAGGAGAAATTCTCCTATGAAATGAGGCTTGGAACAAAATCCTTGTGTTGGGACAGCATATTTCTTCCATTTCATTTGCACTGCAGATTGCATTCATTGCATTAGATTATTTTAAAAACAAACAGAAACCCTAAGAAACAAGAACAGAAACTTGTTCCAACATGCCTTTAGGCAACAACCAGCTTTAATCAGCCCCTCCAGAGAAACAAAAAAACCCAAAGCCCACACGATAACCATCCCATGAGCTGAAACACGACACAAGTTTACTGTTCAGTGACAAAACGTTCGTTCTTTAATGTTCTCTGACAGTATTATTAGCAATGAAGACTGCAAAACAGATCTATCTAGAGTTTTCCATATGAATTATCAACTTTAAGTGACTACTACTAATTTCATGGAATTTCAAGTGAATACTTGCTGTGCAGTTCCAAAGGTGTTTAAAGGATAATTTCAAATTATAATATTCTTGGATTCCTTACGTTGAAGGCTGGGTTGCTTTCGGTTGTTTTTTGTTTTTGTTGGGATAGGGGTTTTTGTTCGATTTAATAAGAAAAAGTAAGTTACACTTACAAATAGGATTTCTAGGAGATTCATGTTTTCATCCAAAATGTTGACTCTGCTCATTCAAATACTTTTATTTCTTCCCACAGACTGTCAGCAATGACAAGACAAAGTAAACTTTACATCAAAACTGGCAGAGTAGTCAAAGTGAGTGAGCGGCTGTGCAGCGCTCAGTTGGCGGTTGAGGTTAAACCACAACAGCGTATCAGAGACATGAAATAACACGGAATTTTTAAAAGCTTGAAAGCTTCACAAGGTAGCATCTCCTTAAATCACAGAACCAGTTCCAGTGTTTTACCACACTCTTGCAAAAAACTTCTTCCTTATATCTAATTCAAATCAACCCTCTTCAGTTTGAAAATGTTAACCTTTGTTCTACCACAACAGCACTTCCTACAACATTTGTTCCCAGCTTTCCCATAGGCCCCCTTCAGGTACTGGAAGGTGCTGTGAAGTCTCCCCAGAGCTGCCCCTTCTCCAGGCTGAGCAGCCCCAGCTCTCACTCTGTCTGCACAGGAGTTCCATTCCTCTGATCCACTTGCTCCAACAGCTGTATGTCCTTCCTGTGCCGAGGACCTCAGAGCTGGGTGTGGTACTCCAGGTGGAGTCTCATGAGAGCATCCTTTAAAACACTTTTAGGAATCAGTGGGAAAAGGATTTTAAGCTGCTGTTGCTGCTTTACAGTTTACAGAATGAAAACACAGGCTCCTGATGACCAGCTTTGTCACGTTTGCCATATACCAAGGCAAACCTCTGCCAAGCCTGGCTCCACTTGGAAAAGCAACTGAGTAACCATTAACTCAGATATTTACCAATTTCCAAAACTAATAATGGCTCTGAAGCAAATCAAATTATGAATGGAAGTTTCTTTTCCTCCATTCAGAGAAGGATAAACAACTACAAAAAAAAAAAAATAGGCTGGCAATTGTCTCTGTATTGTTTAGAAAATAAAACCAGACAGATGGTGTCCCTGCCCATGGCGGTGGGGGTGGAACTAGACGATCTTTAAGATCTCTTCCAACACAAATCATTCTGTGACACTATGTTGGGAAGACTATTATTACTTCATGCCACAAGACTGTACTCCCCTCGTGCACTTTAAGTGCTCTTAATGACACCCACTGCATTTAGATCAAAAAGGTTTCCCAGGGGACACTAACACTGCAGCTGTGCATTGTGCTGTTGAAATTATTTTGATTAATGTCAACGTACAAAGTAAAAACCTTATTTTAACAGCAATATCCACCCACAAGTTCTCTAGTGCCTGTTCTGGGCCTCATTATCTCCAACAAGAGTAACTAGCCGAGAGCAATTTGAAGGAATTTGAATTAAGAGGCTCTTATTTCAAGTTTGGGTAAGTAGTCTTAGTGAATCTACTAGGACACAACAGTGAGAACGGGGAGAATAAGCTAAGTAAGCAAATAATTACCAATATCTCCCCACTGAAATGGAAGGATATGACGAGTAATTTCCAGATGCCTGTCCTGTATCATTCAATATTTTTTTTTAACAGGAGGATAAAAGAAAACAGCACATTTAATAGGTCTTCCTCCAGCAGTCAGAATGAGACCTCATGTTTATTTTAACAGAGTCCGGAGATCTAGACAGAATGAAATCATCTGTTCAGCAGAGGCAACATACAAGGAGCTACTCAAAAGCTGACACAGCCAAGTGCAGAAGTGCAGTGCAGAGAACAGCGTGTGGCAGCTCCTCACAGAAAAGGATCTAATACAGGATTATTCAAATGGCTGATGCTTGTTAAGACCATCAGTGCAAGTAAATTCTGCGCAGACTTCAAGGTCCCAGCTACGTATACATATACACATATAGCACATAAGATTTCTCACGACAATCCCCCACTTCCCATCCTTTTCCTCCCTCCAATGGCAGCACCAAAGCACTGCTGTAATTTCAGCCACAATAACTATGTGCTTCTCTGGCAAATCCAGTCACACACTACTTCCTTATTGAGTGGGCATAATTAAAAAAATTAAAGATCAAAAATAATGTGTTTTAAAGACCTAAGGTAAATTCTAAGTTGAGTCAACAATAAAAAGCCACTACACAAAAACCCTACTCCACACAGGAGCTTAAAACTGAAGCCATATATCCTGAAAAATACAGACAGTAATCCTTATGTTCTATTTGGTCCCTATAAAGCTTAGCTGGGTGTTACATCTAGTTTTAGGCACTTAACTTTTACAAAGACATGGATTGCTTGGAGTATCTAAGAAAGCAAAGAAGTAACTGTTGGCCTAAAAAAACTCAGCAGGCTTAGAAGCTTTATTTACAACACAAAGGACAGCAAACTGGTAATAGACTCTAACCACTGCGTAAGGAAAAAGGAATAACCTGTACTCTGTGTTCACAATAGAAAGAGCAATAGGCTGATATTTAATCAAAGATTAGCCAGATGAGATATCAACTAAAGCTCTAATAGGAGAGCAGTAGAACACATCAGCTTCTCCAGTAAGTCCCAAAAACACTGAGTACTGGGAGCCTTCCCTGTACGATCCATCATTAAGCTGTCTCCCTATTCAACAACACACCCGTGTTTTCAAAGAACTTTCTTCTGCTACTGGTATACTTGTAGAGGCCCTTCTTAGCAATTTTTAATGCCCCAAGCTAGTTTGAACTGCAACCAGGTTTTGGCCTGCTGGGTGGCATCCCTAGCACCCAAAGGATGTTTGCACGCACCCTCTCCTCTGCCTGTCTTTGCTTGTATTTCTTCTATGCTCTTTTTCTACATTTGAGTTCATTAAAACTCCTTGCTTAGCTCAACATCCCTTCTTCTGACATTACTGGTACTCTGCACACTGGGATGATTTGCTCTCAATCTCTCAATAAGCTTTCCTTAAAGATCTCAATCAAATCAAACTATTAGCAGTTTTCTGTTGTCAAGTATCAATAAGAGAAGCTGATTTGGCTTCAAAATCTTTTTTTCATCATTCTGAGATTCAAGTAACAGGTTACAAGGCGGTGTTAAAATTTCCAGAAAGGCAAATACCGCAAAAACAAGAAAAACTTGTAAAAATAAGAAGTAACTAAAGCTAGTACAGACTAACTTACAAGTTGTCATTGTAATTATTCTGCCATGTCTCACCCCATCTCCCATGCCTTCAATGAATACACATTCTTTGCTCTTGAGCTGAAAGCTTTTTATTCTAGTACAAGTTGAATGCACTGAAAGGTTTTGTGAGTGAAACAAAAAATTGCAAACTGAAGAGACTAATGTAGACCTCCAGATTTGGCAGTATACACTAAGGATAATAATCCTTTACACCTCAACACTCAGTGTAATTGTTTAAAGTCATATATTAAAGGTCACTATAAAAGACTTCAGACATGCTGCAAATGATCACTTGGAGAAATCTGACAATCCTACCTTTATCCCCAGGTTGAAAAGGGAGCTAATTCACTCCTCCAAACTAGCAGCTTCCTGAGGATGTAAGTGCCTCTGTCCTCCAACTGTGACAGACAACAGACCTACTTTAGAATCATGGGCACGAAAGGCCTAAAATAGTTAAATGGATTTTCATGGGTGTAAATCACATACCAACTAACCTCTGCTTATAAGATTTTTCCCATGAACCTTGTACCTTCCAAACAATACCATGGTCCAGAACAGATAAAATATTAGTGCAGTTCTCCTTGTAGTAGCATAGATTTTTTTTTTCAAGATCTGACTCCTACTGCTAAAAAGAGACAAAGAAGCTGCACCAACTGGAGAAATCTGAAAGAATATTCTATGGCAAAATGCTGACAACTGTCACATTCATCACCATAATACCAAACTCTAACTCTCTTTAGCCATTCCCCCCAAAAGCATGAACAGAATATAGTTGTTTTTAAGGACCACATAAGAAACACCAATATTAGCAATAAACTTCATTTGCAACATTTCACTGCTTTGTCCCCTAACCCCTTTCTTTTGCAAGCAGGCCCCATTTCCATCAGCAAGCTGGTTTTGGCTGGGATAGAGTTAATTGTCTTCACAGTAGTTAGTATGGACTATATTTTGGATTTGTGCTGGAAACAGTGTTGGTAACACAGAAATGTTTTCATTCCTGCTGAGCAGCACTTGCACAGTCAAGGCCTTTTCTACTCTTCATCCCACCCCACCAGCAAGGAGACCGAGGGTGCACATGGAGTTGGGAGAGGACACAGCTGGGACAGCTGACCCCAACTGACCCAAGGGATATCCCACACCAAATGGCATCATGTTCAGTACATAAAGAGGGAGGGAAGAAGGAGGAAGGAGAGGACATTCAGTGATGACATTTTTCTTCCCAAGTACTCATTACACGTGATGGAGCCCTGCTTTCTTGGGAAAGGCTGAACACCTGCCTGCCCACGGGAAGTGCCGAATGAATTCCCTGTTTTGCTTTGCTTGTGTACACAGCTTTTGCTTTACCTGTCAACCTGTGTTACCTCAACTCACAAGTTTTCTCACTTTTACTCTTTCAGTTCTCTTCTCCATCCCAGCACAGGGGCACTGACTCAGCTGCTCTTGGGGCTTTGTTGCCAGCTGGGGTTTAAAGCATGACAATTAGGAAGGTTACATTACAAAAGAAATCACATTTAAATTACCAGAAAATAATAAAAGATAACTTGCAAATACGGCAGATGTCTGCTACAGTCACATTTATAACAGAATGACCAGAATTTTACCCTTACTTGAATGAAAAAGGCAATTTATAAAGGAAAGTGACATTACATAGCCTGGTTGAAGGACAAAGCAAAATCAGGTTGATGAAAAATGGAAGAATAAGAAGTGTTAAGGAATTTCTGTGATATAAAGCAATTTTTAAGATCTGTGTGTATAGGGATGTGTATATAACTACACACATATACACATGGATTATTCTAGCATGGCTCAGGTTATTCCAGCATTCACCAATGAGAATTTACAACAGTCTCTGAATAAAGGGAATAAGAATTGTACCTTTCTAGGCAGGATTTAATGCTCAAGAACTTTTTAAGAGGAAGAGGAATGACAGCTTCCCAGACTATTCCACAAAACTGAACAAACTTCTGCTTCTGTTTTCTAACAAAATCAGTTTACACTTTATCTGACTCCTACTCATCATGCAAGACACCAATACACATCCACCTGCTCAGCAGGAATGTCAGTGAGATTTCCTACCTATTGAGAAAGAGACTCTCATTCTACTCCTTCAGGTCACCACCACACAAGTTCTTTGATTAATAAGGAGCAATACTACTTGAAGCCTTAAAGCCTTTCTTGAATTCTCAAACTAGGAAATTAAAATCCTCAGAATAGAGAGGCATCAACTTCTGAAGGTGTTTTATTGACCTTGTATTAATTATATTTTCCCACAAAACTTTAACTACTTACTACTGTTAGCTCTAGTTAACTTGTTATTCATTACTTGAGATCCTCCTTTTTCTTGGCTCATTAGTTTCCAGGGCAAATAAAAATATAAAAATGAGTAGTCCAAAATTGTCACTGTATTAAATATTATAAACTATGTGTCTTTTCAACTTTATTTATATACAAACAGTAATCAAGAAAGTTACAGAATGACCAAGAAATTAAAAACAAAACAAAATACATCTCATTCTTAAATGAATTTCAAATAAGATGCACACCCCCAAAAAAAGACAGATATTTTGATGCAAGATTTGTGTACTCATTTGTCCAAGCACCAACCTCATCTCCATATAAAATAACAAGATTGATGACACTGGAGTTATTTTAACTCCAGTGAAATGAAGTAGGACATGGAAAAAGATAAGAAGCTCTCCATGATAAATGCAAGCAGCTACACCACTTGCTAGAAATATTGATTTCGATCATCTTGGAATACCATGAAAAAATGTTTAGTAAGAACCCATCAGTCCTGACAATAAATTAGGGAGGGAAAAAATAGTTTGAAAAGTGGCATACGAGATAATTTAGGCCAAAGACACAAATCTCACTGCCTTCCCAGAGAATAAATACAGTTTTCAATCCCTGAGTATGCGTATTAGACACCCACTGTAAGTCATACTGCTTTTAGTAGATGCAAATAAAAACAACACAACAAACCACACTGAGCACAGTGAGCAAGGCAAGTCAGGGCGTTGATGAACAGAGAAGCTGAGACCCACCACAGGAAACTGCAGTTTTATGGCCAAGAGCCAGAAGGAACTCCAAGCCAACTAGCATGTCGAACGGGAATCAACTGGTCATTAAAAGCCACGTTAAAAGCAGGTTATGCTGTCTGAGCCAGGTGAGCACAGTCCACAGCCTACCTCACGAGCAGCTGACGTTGCTAATTCACAGGGATTCTACAGTTAACACTCAAACCATACACTGGAAGAGTAAGACTCTCTGGAAACGAGCTAAAAATTCAAATACATAATGTGAAAGAACATTTTAGAAGTTTTAAAGCAAAAATCATATTTGACCTGGAAAATAAGACATTTAACTGTCCTGGATCACTGGATTTCTTGGATGGATAATCATGAAAGTTATCACCATAGAGCAATCAAGAGTTTAGCTGCTTGGAAACTTGTTTAGGATGCTAAAGACACTGTCCTGTTTAATTTCTCAATTTGTCTGAGCTATGGGCTGAATTTGATCTGAATATCTTCTGAAGACAGAGATGAAATCAAGCACATTATCAGCCAAACAAACAACTCCATATTGAAACAAGAAACTTAGGAGAACTCTTCCTCCTAAAAATAAATAAAAGTAAAAAATTAGACACTTTCTTGGTTATATTTTAACAAATTTTTATTTCTTTATTAATAGATTCTCAGAAATTGGTTGACCTTAGGGAGATTTTCCTTAATTTATTATTATTGGAAATAGTTTAATTTGGTAACATACGAAGGTTAGCAAAGAGCCTCTTCCCCCACACCCCAAAACTCCTGAATATTTTCCCCATCTGTGCTTTCACAGGTGAATGCCCAGTTTCCAGGATCCTTACCTGGACAGATACAGCCCCAGCAAGCAGAAGCTTTTGATCAGTTTCCAGCTCACTGCTGGAGAATATTTGTTTAGGGCTGACGCTACTGTAAAAGAGCATCAAAGTAAGTAGTGCTGTGCATAGGGGCACACAAGGCACACTCATTTTCAGAGTAATGACCTGGCTGACACAAGCAGCCTCTACTGCTTTGCAGTCCTGCATTGCTCTTGCTATGAGGAACTTCTTGTAACTTACTCACGTAGAATTGTCAAGGGCCAGACTTGTATCTACCACTGAGAATAAAGTGTGGTGCCCCAAAGGAAATCACTATTAGTACTTCTCCAGCTGAGAAACTGTAGTGGCATTTACTGAAGTACTTCTGCTGCTGTATTTCCTATAATTACTTCTTCAAACCCTCATCTCTTTTGATTGCTAAAGGTCCATGGCTAGCAAGGAAGCTAGCAAGGCTTCCTTTGGGGAAAGCAGGGATACAGCTTCACACAAAGAGGCCTTTAAATAAGAAGCACATTTTGCAGACAAACTGGCCAATGCTCAGTATTATGCTTCTACTTTTGGTTGGCATTACTTAAAATGATGTATTAGCAAAATTGTGTCCCTCCCAAGTTTAACATCTCCCTAACCTTGGCCAGCCCACTTAACATGAACCTGTATCTGAATCCCCGCCCTGCGTACTGCCTTCGCCAGAAAAAGTAGAAATCAGCACAAACATGATACAGGCAACAAGCTAGAAAAAAAGCTTTTCTCTATCCCTTCTCCCAAGATTATGCCAGTCGAGGAGCGACCTGTGGCTTGCAAGGAATTAGCAAATTGCCCCTTGGATACAGAAAGCAGATGGGTTATAAGCTACTGGACACCGAAAGGCTTAGACTTAAAGAGGTAAGAAAGGACATTGTTTGTTAAATCCATTCCTTAAAATCCTCATCAAAAGGCAACTGTCCTTTGCTAGCAGGCAGTTCATCTTGATGGCAGATCAATCAGGGCCGCTGGCGCTTCAAAGACTGCTGCGCTGATGCCCGGAAGTAGCTGCCTGGCTCATACTCATTTCTAAAAACTCTTTTCCAGCAATCTACACAACTTTCCAGTCCACTCAAGAGTCATGCAAGAAACATCCAAGATAACAGCTGAAGAAATGGGTATAAAATCTTGGATGAAAGCCAGCAGTTTCCAGAAAACAGATCTTAATTCTATATTCCATTCCTCCAAGACTTACTACAGGGCAACATGCAGTAACCAATTTCTTAAAGGAACTTTAATCACTTTGGACAGAGATTGGGAGGAGTGAAACACAGGGAGTCCATGAAGGCAAAGAAAATAGCCTAAAAAAGGCAGATGTAAGGCAGAGGTGACATTTTCAGATTTATTTCACTTGATTGGACAGAAGTGCACATCACTTGGGCCTTTTGTCAAAAACAAGGGAAGACTAGAAATGACAAGTGAAAAAAATAACCCAGACCAAAGAACAAATTCACTGAAGAGTTTAAGAGGGGCTAAACTAGATCCCTGTACCATTTATGCAACAGAAAAATACTGAAATGACTGGCTATTTATGAGTAATTATCACAGCTATTATAAAAAGATTTGTTAAGGGAATTTTGGCTGTTATATAATTATTCTATGGGACACCATCTGTCTTTAAGTCTTCATAAAATTAAACATATGTTGTTTTCACCAACTGCTGTAGTAGACTCGCATTCTCATCCTGCTTACATGCTGCAACATAAGAAGTCTATTCATATCACTGGGAATATGTCAGAGCCAAATATCAAGTAGTGCTCTGCTAGCAGTTCCTCTGGAAAGACAGGCCACCTCCTCCCATGCTCAACTAATAACTCAAGGGTAACTCAAAGGGTTGCACTAACTCATCATACATAGCTTAGCCTCTTGCTTTGCTGCAGTTTTCCTTTGGCAACAGAGTTAGGATCTGAATACTAAGGGATGCTGCAGTTATTCTTAGCTTTTTTATTTTTCCCTCCTCTTTCAAGTTCAGGAAGAGGACAACTCAACTTTAACTGCTCAAAGAGTTCCTGTCTATGAAACCGGGTCCTCTGCAGCAGGTTCCTACCCCATATCCCTTTGAATAAGGTGTTTGGATAGGATCAAAGGTATATATTCATTTTCCTTCCAATAAATATTGCAGATGTGGACCAAATGAGCTTCTGTTTGTTGATCTTTAAATTTGTTTGTTTCCCTACAGATTATACAAAGAAGGTAGAAAATAATTTATTTGAAACACAACCCAAGCAAAAATTATAGTGTTGAATCTCAGCTCTTGTGAAAGGTTTTAAAAGCATTCACCTAAATTTACTATTAATCTGTCATGTAAAATATGCTTTCAATAGCATCAGTGCCAATACATCTCACCCAATAAAGCAACTTCTTCCAAACTCTGAAGTACAGCTTCTGGGAGAAAATATCAAGATAAAGTCTCACTTCAGCTGATGAGAAAAACCCATTCACTGTAAAAGCCTTTTCATATGCAGGTAGCTCTGCTGTTCTTGAGTACGAAGAACAAGTTCCATCACATCACTCTTCCCAGCAGTGCTGCTTTCCTTGAGCTCTGCGGAAAGCATGAGCGGCTAGGAGTGCTTAGTGGTGGCAGTAGGAGTACACCTAACCATATCTAAAGGCAAACTCAAATTCATGGATCAACTAACAGCAAAAGAACCTCTGCAACAAAAAGTTTTCCATCTGCCGCTTCAGGAGCATAGGGTTGCATTTCATTCCAAGTCCTTGCAGGAAAAGCATATCCCTAGGAAAAGGGCAGGAATGCAGTGTTCTAAGCTAATTAAGGAAGCACTGGAAGAGAATGACTCATGAGTGAACACAGATGAACACCAACCACTCCAGGTTCAAAGTGCAGGTAGAACACAAAGATCGTCCGTCCCCACCAGTAGGTTGGGCTGCCACCGTCCCACGCAAAGTGCCAATAAAAGTGAAAGGGCAGCGTAGCAGCCATGCAGCCTCTCTCTTGGCAATGTTCATGCACTTCACTCATGATCATGGCTACATGTCAATAAAGTCATCTACACTGCAATGAATTCAAAACACCAATTCCCTCTTCCCTGAAATTCTGCTAAGGAAAATCTGGTCTAAAAGTAAGAGAACCTTCCTCTCCTATCCCATGTAGTAAGCATACACTAGTCACTGTGCAAGCAAAAGAAAAAGAAAAATGACACACTAGCGTAATCCTAAAAAAGATACCCCAGAAACTTCAGGTCAAAATAATCCAAATCACACTTGCTATTCTGAAGTTTAATCACTCACCTCCAGGGATAAGGTAAAAATGCCAGTTGCATTTAAAAAAAGGTCAAAGCAGGTTGCAAAACAGTGTTGAAATGCAGGGGTTTACATGGTATAAGAACTGATGATACACTGGAATGAAGCAAGGAACAAAATAAAGCTCACTGTATAACTACTCATACACAGCAATTTACTTGAGAGTAAAAGTAAAAATCATTATGTAGTCCTACACCAAGCAACTAGCATTAAATGGAGAGGAAAAAAAAAAACCAAAAAAAAAAAAACAAGTGAGGACGAGCCTGAACTACAGGTAGCTAAAAAAGCAACCAAAGCATAATAGATTTAATACTCTCATTAAAAACAATCTTCAATAAACATGTGATAATTGCTTGATGTTTGACATCTGCACACAAAAGAAATCTTTTACGTTTCTACCATTTCAAATTCACTGCACCATTGCATCTAGCCTGCAAGCAGAAAACTGACAACACCACAGAGAACCTCCACTACATTCTCTTACAGCTGATCCTGATTTCCTTTCCAGGGTCATATGTGCGCACATACTGATGTGCTTTCTGGCAGGGTTTGGTCTGTGCCTATGCGAGTAACTTTTTATCAGCAACAGTTCTCAAGCCTCCGATCTTCCCTCTAATGCCCATTCCCTGGCACAGAGGTGTCCTCAAGACACTACTTTCTTTAGCTATTCTCTAAACTGGAGCTATGAATTTTGTCATTTTCAAAAGAAACAAAATAAGACATAAAAACAATACATTTGCAACCGATATCATTTCACCATTTCAGTTGAGAGAGCTGTCAAACCAAGTGACACCAGTACAATTAACAGTGTCATCTGCCAGCAGATGGAGAATCTGACACCAAGAGAATCACTTCATATAACACAGAGCTAAAACTCACCAAAATTTTTCTGAAAGGATGCTCCTCAAAACAAACTAAGCATCATTAAAGCGGACAGGATCTTCTATTTTGTTCTGCAAGAAGTTACTGAATGTAACTGGAAGTATCAGGAAAAAAGGTATTATTACTATATAAAGATTTGGAACTTAAGAGTCCTAAAAATCAAGCACTTTGAATTAAAACAGCAGATGTCATTTGTACCTCGCTACTCTCTTGCTGATCTCTTCTGCACCCACTAGAACATACATGACAATGATCCAGATGTAACACTTAAGCATTAATTTTGCACACACAGCACTTAGCAGAACTAAAGTTTTGCTCAACATTATCAGTCAACAGTGCTGAAGAAAACAAAGAGAACCAGCACACTTGAGCGGAGTCCTTATCTTCTGCTCTTCCTATCACCACTATGTACCTCAACTTCCTAGAAGGATCCCTAGTAAGGAAAGTGATCTTTCCCAGTAGGCACTGCCACATGCAAGTCACTCTACACCAAGGGACCCCTGTAACACTACAGTTGTTGTGAGAATACATTCCCACATCACCAGTGCCAGCTGACATCAACCTGGGACAGCTGTAGCCATTGCCTGACACTGCCCTTTTAGCTGGTCATCAGTTTCATTTCCTCACAGCACCTGGTTTCCAAAACCTTAGGCAAAAGCTAATTTTAGCAGTGGTGAGTAACCTTACCAGATTCAAGAAACTCAGTGTGGTTATGCTCCAATATCCTTTCACACATTTCTAAGTGTCCAACTGGCTTCTTCAAGGTCCTTGCCGTTGCAGGCTACAAATACAGCCAATGGAAGGAGCCCACAGAAGTCCATTTTGGTTCTCCCTATCAAGCTACAAACAGAACAGGTAACAAACAGAAGGGAAAGCAAAGGGAAATCATCCTGCAATATAACCAACATGGTAGAATGATATTTGGAGTGACTGCTTCTTTATGTACACATCCACCTCAGATTTTCAAAGCTGAATTTCTTTACTAAAAGGAAAAAAAAATTAAAATTTCCCATGCTCATATCATTAAATATGATGAAAAGCACAGTGAAACTAAATGAAATAATAACTTTCCTGTAAGAGTGAAGCACTCTAATGCTGCATCAGCATTGCTTTGAGATTTACACGGCACTGTGGAACAGCTGGGATGATGCTAACAAACAAGGACAACTCTACAAGTTTTTGGCTTTTATTATGAGAAGAGATTTGAATAACAATAATCAGATGCCCTAGTTATGTAATGAACTCTTAAAACATTTCCACATGTATCTTCTACAACAGTTGAGATCTTGCCCTAAATGACACATTTAGCTGTTCCACAGCAGAGCGTGCCTTTACTTTGCATTTGTGTACACTATCAAATACTGCTTTATACAAGCATCTCAAATACATCACAGTTCAGAGTTTTTATACTTGCATATAAATGCTCTAAGAGCAGCAATAAATACGCACGACATGTACTATCCAGAAAAACCACACTAAGTGAAACAAGAGAAGTATTAAAGATACAACAGATGGGACCGCTTAATGCGGAGACATAAGTTACAGCCCTATTTGCAATTGCCACTTTGTTCACCAGAACCCCCTTCCACCTTCTCTCAAAAACTGACCAGGAGAAAGGGAACCGAGGTAAGCATTGGGTTTGGACAGGGGAGGGCATTCAGCATTTTCAAAGAAAACAGCTTGCAACAGTGTTAACTAGTTTACTCATAAAACAGGGACTCTTATGGTTAAATTAACATGGCGTGTTGCAAAATTTGCCATGGTCACTGCTCACAGGCTTTAATCCCAGCTGAAATTACAAGAAAGATCTTCCCTCCTACATGTCTGGCCTCTCCATTTTATGCAGGTTTAGTTGCTGCATCCATGGGTGTTAATAACTGAACAGTCAGGCACAGAGTTCTCCCCAAAACTCTCCCCACCTGGGGAGAGAGCAAGCTAACCAGCAACCTCTCATTAATTGTTTATTCATTCACATGCTGAGTATTTATCACACAAAGGGATAGTTCAGTTCAGTTACTACTTCAAGAGATCTAGGACACCTAGATCTGGTTTTTTTTTCTCTCCCTCTCTCCAGACCTTAGAGGTGAAAATGTACTTTAGATGCCTTAACTGTGTGAGAACTAGGGTTCTTTTGTGTTTTGTGTTGAAACCCAAAATTGTTTTCCTATTACTGAGTCTATCTGTTGACAGTCTTATTTTATGCGCACAAAGTCAGATAAGATGATCAGCAGTTCCACTGGCACAAAGCTCTTGCAGGAGGTCCAGATCATATCACGTACAGCTACTTTCACAAGAACTTGAATCAGTTACTTGGACAGATTGTTAAATAATGCTTGTGTCTCCAGATTTGGGTTTACTTTGATCAACTTTACTGGTAACTAGTGAAGAGGTGCAGTGCCATAATGTACTCTCAGGTCAGAAAAGCTGGCACATGTAGAGGTCAAAGACTTGTAAAATCTTTCATTACTAGCAGTCAGTCATCTTTTTGACCAAGCATAAGTAGGAACAGGTACTCATGAACAGCAGTTGATGTTGGTATTGAACATGCAGAGCAATGTCAGTAACCCACTTTCTTTCCACAAGGCAAAACCACTGGATAAGCTACACAACAACCACATGGGGAGACCGCCCTCTGATCCTTTTGCAGAATTCATCACACAGAATCTGAACCTCCTCTTAACTCCAAAAAGAGCTTTCTCCTAAGAAAAATCCTCATTTTTTTCCCTTCACAAAGCATGCTCTATTGCAGGAATCTATCACAAAATATAGGGCAGATGTGGCACTTATGGACATGGTTTAGAGATGGACTTGGCAGCAATTACGTTTATGGTAAGACCTGATGATCTGAAAGGTCTTTTTCAACTTAAATGGTTCTATGATAACCTTGGATACCTTGACTTTGCAAGGCAGTACGAAGATGATTGTACTGCCACTTTCCCATCGCTAATCAGGTAAATTGGTGAATTAAAACTTAGGAATGTATAGAAGTGTCCCAAACGACATATAGTAGCACTCTGAACTTCACCAGGTCACACACGAACACTGACACACATCATACGTCCTTGCAACAGCAAACAGTGAACTTTCACAGAGCTGTGACTGTACCAAAAGCTCTGCAGCTCACCACCTTCACATTCTGCACAACTAATAACCAGTAACAGCTGAGGCAGCAATCACAAAGACCAACTCCCATCCTTGGCAAAGCCCGAAAGAGCTCTCCCCAGCCTCCAGCAGCAGCCAAACACCACAGATTTGTGGCTTTATGATCTAGAAAGCCTTGCTACTGCCACATGGATGAGATTCTAGACTGTTGAAGATGTACTTGCTTAGGTCTTCACGCTGCTTCACTCTCCTTTCACCCCCAGTTCTTGCATTCAAGTCTTACCTTGAAAATTTCAGTGTTTTAATTACAAAACAAAAACATCACACTTAAGCAGGGGCCTCCACTGCAGTTTATTATCAAAAGATATTTAGCTTTTTGAAAGTTCTAACCCTTAGAGAATGCAAAGAGTACGCATTATATACCTACTACTGACAAATACGGACCAAGTTAGCTGTTGAACCCCAAACCCCCACACAATTACAAACGAACAAACTCCACTCCCCAGTACATCCCCTTATTTTGCTCACCTTTCTAGGTAGCTCATGATCATATACTGCTACTGCCAAGCTACCTGTCCTTCCCTCAGCAAGGGGGTGAATGAATGCAGCACAAAATAAAGCCCTGGCAAGGAATTGTGGAGCTACGTGGATTTCTCTCGTCCTGCCACTATTCCCTTCTCAACTTGCTGTGGACTAAGAGAAAATTATCAGAATAACAAGCACCAAGCCCCTGCAGCACACAACTCAGGCACCAGTGCTGCGTGTATTGAGAGACCGGCACCTCATGCTACACACGCAGTTCAAGCAGTGTGGAAGCAGCAGAGTAAGTCACGGATTACCAGAGATGCAGCTGCAAGTTACATGCACCGCTGAGCATCGGGCCTTACCTGAGTTTTTGAAGTCAGTGTAGAAAGACCAAAGGGGAACTGTGAAGCACTTTCAAAGCTAAGAACTCAGACCTATTTATCACACACTACCAAAAGCTCACAGATTCCCCCTTATTCTGTCTTCTCCAACATGCTCAGTATTCTCAAAACTCAACAACACTCTCAACCACTTGTTAGTTCACCAGACAATTCAACCAGTGAGCCAGTTTTTGTTCACCACTTAGTAAGACTCAGCATTACCAATCCTAACACCATTCCACCATCACAGCTTCAAATTTAACATTGCAACAACCACACCTATTTTTTTACTGTTGCAACAATAAACATTGGGCTAAAAATAAAAAAGCAGCAAAACAAACTTGAGATAATTTTTACATTTAAAAGGTTTCCCACCCCTCTCTTTACCTATTCCACCAGCAAAAAGACTACTTCCCGAAGTCTACTCTAATGCCAAATTCTGCATTATTGTTTCCATTCCAGATAATACAAAATAAAACACTTTTAGAAATACGCATCTACAAGCTGCTCAGCAAGGATGACAACAACTACCATTTCTTAGTTACTCATTCAGGTTTTTTTGGTATGCCTTCAATGGGAACATATACAGCAGTTTTACTAGATAAGCCATTGCAACACATTACAATTCCTACTGAGAAAATACAAATATATTGAGGAACTCACACTCAACAGCAGTGTGAAACACATCCTTGTGCTGTTTCACTTAATAAAGACCTTTTTGAAAACTCCAGCTCTTTCCTCTTTAAAGCCTTCCACCTACAAAAGAACAATGCTCAGACAGGCAGCAGTCTCCATAAAATAGCTGTTCTCTAGTATACCAGGGCATTTGTTTCCTAGGAAACTAGCAAAAAAAAACCCCAAAAAACCAAAAACCTAACAAGAAGTAGGCAGTATGTTAAATATGCAAATAAAGTAGGTCACACCAGTCATATTTCACTCAACAGAGCAAAGAATCCACAACTCATTATATTCTGGAGTACAGGATTAGTTTTAGTTTTGAGCAGCTACTGAAAATGATCTCTATTTTTCCACAGGCACCTCTGAAGTACAGTGCCTTTTAGGAACAAATGCAAGATCAGCAAGAAAGGACTTTACTTATAGCATGTTGTTTTAATCCCAAAATAAACATTCTTTATGCAAGTGTATTTTAACTAGCCAGCTATCTGCACAGCCTACCCAATTCTGACCAAAGCACTGACAACAGCAAGCCACACCAACCCAAAGCCTATTATTTCAGTTCAAAACCTTACCAAATTCTGGGGAAATTTTCACTGTGCTTGTCTATAGCCTGTAAGAGAGACCCAGCCAGAGTAATTGGCTTCTTAACACAGAAACCAGGCCAAGCCCTACTGCTGTAGGAAGCAGAGGAAACAGAACAGAACAAACTACCCTTTTGAACAATACTTTTCAGTGTCCTCAAGGTAATGTATCAACAGTTGTTTCTCAAGCTTCCATGAAAAAATGGAAGGTCCTGGGAAGATTAAGCAGGTCAATGCCAAAAAAGAAAACAACCCAACAGCTGCATGCCTCATTCCTTCTTATATGTGTTCTTCACTATTACACTTGAAATGACATTTCAAGAATATCCTTGGTCAGAACAAGAAGCAGTTATTTATATTATTACAGTACCCATAGGAGTACGTAGGCCAGGGCAGTCAACCCCAACCAAGTGTCAAAATACTCAAAATCTCATGATCGCCCTGTTTGAAAGCACGGCAATCACCTAGCACAATACTAACAAATGAACAAAGTATCTTATGTTGTGAAAGGGCCATGCCAGCAAGCGTAAAAACTGTCAGCTGAATCATACCAGTGCCAGGCCAATGAATTCTGCACTGTAGCTCCACCCTCCCTCTCCGACACTGAGCCTCTTCAGCTGCCATTAGACAGGGAACTGTAATTAAAGTGCACTGGTTATAACTGAGGGTAGAAAGAACATTGCCTGAAAAAAAGAAATCACCACCAATGCTACTTACACTGCTTCTACATTCTTTGCAAATCACAGTGTGATAGTAGGCAATTGCAGCCTACCAAGTACTTCAGCTACTGCTCCCATTTGCTTATTTTCATGCCTGCAGAAGAGAGCAGCACAAACATCAAAAATGCCCTCGTGAACTCACGTCCATTTTTCAGTTATGGTATTAAATAAGAAGAGGATGTAGATATGCTTCTCGGTTCTCTTCCTCCCCTTTAAAGGATAAGACGAACAGAAAGATATGCCAAAAGTTCAGAAAAATGTTATTTATTTAATCAGCCAGGAGACGACACGGAGGAGCTTTACACAAAAATCAATCTTCTGAACCTACAAGCAAGTCAAGTGACAGTGATTCACAAAAATATATTCAAGGATGAAAGCATTTCAGAACCAAAAAAGAAGTGAGCACCATCAGCTGACAGGAATGGTAAAATTCCTGCAATTAACTTCATGTGTCCTTAGCAAACTTCTTGGGTCATCTCACCACACCCTGGACTCCTTGTATCAAAACATTCTTGAACTGATCAGAATTAAGCAGAAATTTATAGTCCTTCACATCACGACAAACAGCAAATCACTGCACAGAATACTTCTCATTCTCCCCATGTAGAAACCTCACTGTTTAATATAAAAAAGAGGAAAAAAAAAGAAAGGAAGAGTCAACACGCTGTTTAAACAGCTCTCCAGAAGAGCAGCTAACAGAGACCAGTTTACTCAATGCAAGCCCTGGCTGGCAAGTTCACATCACAGACCCGCTATTGTTTGTACCAGCTGCGTTGGAGTTACAGAGGAAGAGTTACCAACAGCTACAGAAGTACCCTGCCACTGCACCTCAGCGTGGGTGCTGCACAGCCACTTGCTTTCCCACTCATCCTGCTGTACGTGACATGGAAATACAGGATGCCAGCTATTCATCTGCACCTGCTACTAGCATGAAACTTACCGAAGAAAAAGAACACGCACATTTTTCATCACGTGTGCATTTTGCTTTCATCTAACAGTTCACTTGCACAATGTGTCCTCTTGCCCCACCACCAAGGTAGCTTTCACTTGCCTAATCAGCATGATAAAACAAACAGCATGAGCAAGTCCTGATACTTTCCTCCCTCCAAATCCATAAAGTCAATCATAGAAATCAAGACATTTTAAATGTAACACAACTGTGGATAAAAAGGTTCCAAGCTTAGGCATGTTTTGCTTTTGGGCTTTCACAATGTGGAATGTTATTAGGTATGACAAAATGGTATTCACCCTGTGTATTCTTTCACTGCTGCAGAGCCTTGCATTTAAAGCCGAAACATATCTACATTAAAGAGAAACAATTGAGTCATTGCACAAATCACAGAGAACCTCCATATCTATAATCTAGAGAGCAGTGGACAAAATGAGTAGAGGACCAGAACAAACCTTCATTGAAGACTACCTGACAATTACACAAACGGAAATAAAAAAAAAACAGGTTCTCATGTCTTACATGATTTTCAGGGAGTAAGAATAAACCATTTACTGAAATGCTTTTCCTTAGGGCTGCCTTCCAATCCTGACAATGCCCTGAAGACAAACCCAGTATGACAGAAGCTCCAACACAAGAGGATGCAACTTTAACATTGCATCCCATGGTGAGGAAAAAAAAGAAAAAAAAAAGAAAAGAAAAAAACACATTTCAAGAAGGGTTAAAAAAATAAAAAACAAGCATTCAAAATATTAGTCAGTTTAATTTTTTTCCCACAAAGGTGTTGGAATTCAGACTCTCACTGAAATAAATATGACAGATAATAGGACTAGCAAAAACATGAGTACTCTTACAAAAGAACATTCAATGCCATTGGCATGAGCCAAATGCCCAATAAGCCAAACCAGCCTGTGGGGTTTAAAGCAGAAAAAAGCAGAGGAAGCGGACACAGTTACTTTAAAAAAACAACTAAAAATCATCATCATCCTCATCCTCAGCACTTACCACCTACAAGGAAGGGTCCTCACAATTAAGCACATTGAGTCAAAGAACATCTGCTATGTCAGACAAGCACAGATCAAAACAAAAACAACCCCCCCACAAAAAACCCTACAGTTGGGTCAGGAATTCTACATAGTCAATTCCGTGGCATGGCATTCCACCCACCACTAAGTAGCTTCCTCTCCACCCTCTCGGGTTGAGACCCCCTATATGAGCATTGTAGGACACCAGGCTGCAAAACTGTAAAAGCCCATTGGAGAAAACACTCGCACTCACTGCTGTGCCCTCAGCCACACACACAATAGCAACACAATGGTTCTGCTGTTCCTAACACTCCCACTGACTTCATGGGGAGAGGAGAACAGGAATTAGCTCTGGATCTTCAGCAGCCATGAAAAGCACACAAACAGTCCATCTCCTCCAGGCAGTATGAAAAGCAGAAAGACTTGAGCTTTTGGTGAAACCCACATTGCTGATTCTTTTCTCTGCAAACTGCTCCAGTGACACAAGTACATAAAATATTTAGTCACTGGAATGCTGCTTCTATTCAGCCCAGTGGTAAAAGACTGACTGATACAAACGCAGAGGAAATTCTTGAGAAAAAGAAGAAAGTCAAGTGAAGATGATGTAGGAAGGTCTGATCTGCCATTGCACTGCCAGCCAAGAGTGGCCACAGGAGACCTTTGTATTTTAATTTATGCTCTCTCAGTCAGGCTGAGGAGCAGCAGCTGCTGCAGTCAGAGCAGAGAAGGCACGGCTGTCAGCAGAGCAGACGGGAGGGCAGTCCTTATGCCTGCTACCCTGCAGAGAGAAGAAAGAGCAGGAAAAGAAAGGCTTCCCCAGCAGGGACCCCTCACTGCAAAAACAGATTCTGGCTGGCGAGAGCAAAAGCTGTCCTCTTACACGAACTTCAGCAGTAATGGTATGGAGCAGAAGTGGAAAAACAGAACCAGGAAAAAAGTTAAAATATATATATATACGCACACAAACATACCTGTGTGTATATACATAAAAGTAAACATGCTAACATACACTGCTCACACTGGATTTCATTAATGCTAGAAAAATACAGTTTTCTATCAATTACACCCATGGAAGTAGATCTAGCCTACAGATTAAATTCAGTTTGCAGGATGGGTTTATTTCTCATTCTGTAGAATATACCATATGCAAGATCAAGGCATGATGCAGAACTCAGTCGTACAGTGAACAAGGATAGGACAGAGAGGAGCAACTCTTTGTTGCTGCCCAGAAAATAGGAATTAATCCAAGTACTTTACATATATATAACAACAACAACAAAACCCCAAACAAACAAAAAACAAAAACACAAAACCACCCACCTCCCCCAAAAAACACACAAAACCACACACCTAAAAACTTGAGAAAACCAAAACAATCAACCAAAATAATACACATTTAAATGCTAAGCCTTAAAGTGTTTTGTTCCATTGTCCAACTTCTCATTGAAGTACTTCCAAAATAGATCCCCATGCAGTAAATAAAACAAATTTCAAGATGAACAGCTACCAAACTGTTTTCTCAGGCCTTTTTTTTTTTTTTTTTTGACCTCTCCTACAGCAGCAAGACTAAGTTCTTTACCTGGAAATCCAGTTCCCAAGGGGATCAGATCATGGACCTGAGCCCTGGGAATAAGAACTTAAGAACTTACACAGGCATTCAGAAGCACTCATTTATTATTTTTAAGTAAAACAAAAAGTCTTAGAACTCGCTAAGCTTTTTTTTTTTCATTCTCAAGCCTAGTAAACTAGTTTAAAACTGAAGCCAGTCTCTGTATGGTCAGCTAGCTTTAGAGGATCTGATCGTGCTCTCTTAGGAGGTTATGTTGCTCTCTTGCCTCTCTCTTCTTTGTCAGCCAGTAAATACTAGCTGTCATCCACGACACATCGTTCCTTCCTTCCCATGACTACTATGCAAATAAACAAGAAAAGTCTCACATTTCATTTATCAGATGTCGAGTGCTGTGGTATAAGGTAAGATAACTTTTATAAACTTGCTTTGATTGACAAATTTGCTTGGACTACAACACAAGCTTCCAGATGTCACACCTACACAGCACCAACGACCCCATTCTACTGCCTGGCCACTGATTTACCTTTTGCAACCCCCTCAGGGTTGTACTCTCAGCACCACGCTGGTCTCTGCTTCACAGACAGCCTAGGCAGCACTGCCCATAAGCCACACATTTGCTTAGGAGCTTTCCTGAGGCCCAGACAAGAAAGGAACTTTACACCTTTCCTTCCAAAATAACAGGTAAGTGCTACATTTGACCTTCTATGTTGTAACCAATTACTGGAATCTTCCAAAATTCTAATCAAAGGAAGGAATAGTCTGGTGTCTGCCTGAGAACACCCTTCAGATTCACCTGCCCATCACAGAATTCTCATTTCTTGTATACTAGTTTGTTATTTAATAAGGATGCACCATAATCAGTGGCAAAATTAAGTAAGAATTCTGGGAGTTTAGGCCTGCATGTTTCTCCCTTTTGGGAAGCATGGGAAAGAGAGGATGAAAAAGGACAGAACTGCAAGGAATTGCAATCCTACGTTAAAACTGCCAACTATATGTCTTACTGTTAAACATGGCCTGGGCTGAAAATGGTTATTCCATTGTAACTGGAGGAGCTGTGTAAAGATCCAACTAGGTCACCATCTGGAAACTTTAAGCTCCTCTTCCCAGCAGCAAGCTTTTTCATCTGTGACATCCAGCTGTAGCTGCCTTGGACTGGTACACTCACTTGACTTTACACGCCTCCTACATTTGTAATTCAACCATCTGAACCACTGAAAAGGAAGGTGTCCAAAATTTGTTTCTTAATGGTATTGTGTGGAAAAGCCAGGGGCAGGGTACAGCAGGGAGCAGATAAAAGGTGTTTCAAACTACATTCCTCAGATGTAGGATTTTCATTGTGGTTTCACTGAAGCTAAGCAGATGAACACGAAAGTTAATTGACTCCAAGCAGCAGAATGCTTTATTAGATGCCTGTTGGAACTCCACCTCTCCAAAAGCAAGCCAATACTGATGGAAAAAAGGTACAGCTAACAACTGGATGTCACTCACTTCAGAAAATAAGACATTCAATGATCAACTAGATAAATTCACACAGAAAAAATCATATAGTGATACCAAGTACAAAGATCCTAATTCTGGATCTGAAAGGCTGGGGATTCAGAGCATATCCCCTAAGATTATCACTATGTACCTGCCTTGTTTCTTACACTTCTCACCAGCTGTCTACCACTGGCCACTTTCTGAGGATATTTACCTTAAACAGACCTATTGCCTGGTCCAGCGTGATCACAGGTATGGCCTCTTAGTTGCATTTCTAAAAAGGCTGAGGTCTGCCTTGGCAGTGACACCTTATTTTAGTTATTTTCTATCTGAGGAAATGCTTCAATCCAAACATAGTATTAGATGTCAGAGAGAAAAGACTAGAAAACCTCACAGTACATCACCATCAAAGCTTCAAAACAACTTTCTGTCTAGCCCTGTGCAAGTTTTCATTCTTGCATCCTATCCAAATCCAAGAACATTTCCTTCTATTTTAGATGCAAAATACTCATAGTAAGGGAACTGATTAATAGTGCAGTATGTCTGGATTTAAAACAAATTTTTAATGCTATATATTTTCATTAAAGTAACATAATTTCTTGAAAATTTCAGAGCTACCTTTAATAAGCTCACAAAATTATTTCCAATACTACCTTTGTATTTACTCCTTTGCTTCCAGTTACTTTATTGATGATTATAACTTGTTAGGAACATTTCACAAAGAAGAAATACATAAACTTCACCCTACTCTCAATTCTGAACATTGAGAATCCATTTTGAAATTTTGTAACAGTTTACAGATCACAAAGTACAAACTGCTGGCATTATTTCAGATTAAGCCAGAAAGAAGAATTTTCACTAGACAGGTATTCATCCCAAAGCTCAAAGGAGAAAGAAAAAACCAAACCTTTATCACCCTTCAGCAAAGTGCAGTAGAAATACCATTCCAGACAAACTCCTACTGGGTCATACCAGACCAGAATTAATGGTTTAGTTTCCACAACTTCTGTAGTAACTGTAGGTCTGCAGATTTCAACATTCCTTTCATACCTTAGGGGTTCCTAACTCAGCCTGGGGTTGATCAAAAGTATCAGACTTTGAAAACAATAGGGAAATGACAATGAGCTGGACACAGACTTGAGCTAATTAAGATGAAATATTTCCAAGGGACATTGCTCAGTGTACAGTAGGGGGGACTTCTGCAGATTGGGTCTGTCCACACAAATTACTAATTATGCTAAATACTAATTGCCCGGTTGGTGTTTGACATGGACACCACTCAAAAAAAAAAAACATACCCGGCTTTAAGTCAAGGCAGGTAAAGCAGTTTGGTGTTTCAGTAGCAAAATGGTTCCCCCAGTCACATCCTCCCCTGAGGAAGTTGTTCTCCTCCCATGTCACTCTTCACCACCCTCCCAGTTGGCCCATGAAGCCATATCTTACACAGGCTTTAAGCTGGTTTAGCTGGCAAGGACACCATCTTCAAATGCCCTCTGGGATAAAACCATCAAAACTCCAAACTACCTTTGAACTGCATAGGACCCCAGCTGTAAATTAAAGATTATTCAAAAATGTCTTTTTATCACATCTTTCACACCACACAAAACACAACCAAACATATTTTAAAACAAACAAACCAACCTGTTCTAATGTGCCAGTATTTAAACTAGGTATTTAAACATTCTTACACTTCTACCTAGAAGTGTAAGACATCTAGGTATTTAAACTGTTAATCCACACAAAGGTAATAGAAATCCAGATTACAGGATCTTTAAAGAAACTTTTTTTTCACTTCTTCATCATTAACACTTTAATTTATTTAATAAGAGCTATAGATGCATCGATACACTCTCTCTTCACACACTAGGGGAAAAAATAAGAGCAAGATTCTTTCCCCTAGGGAACTCCCTTGCATTGAATCTAGTCAAAAGGCAAGGCTCAGCACATCTCCTCCAAAACCTTGGAACAATTCTTGGCTGTGGAGGTTAATGTTTCATTTAAAAGTATGTGACAATGTAGCAGATTAAGGATTCAGTGCAATAGCTCAAAATTCTTCATCTCACTTGGAGGTATGATGAAGCTAAAAGCAGGGATTGTTAATCTTGACCATTGTTTTTCTAAACCTTCAATAAGAATCAGTTTCACATCTCTTTATAGCCTTCCTTACGGGCAAAAAGAAAGGTGGCTCTTGTTTGATTTTAACAGAATTGAAACCACTGGAACTAGCACAAACTATAACTACCTACTCATATTGCTTTACCACCAAGTGCTGAAACAATCCAATAGTAGGAAATAAATGCAATATTCATCAAGCTCTGCACTTAGAGAGATTGTTTTTACTTTTTCTCTATCAATCACCAAAGCATAAACAAAACTAGACCGAGATGTTCAGTTCCCATTCAGACGTAAATTGATTTTCAGGCTTGATTTATATACACAGCTTCTTTTATGCTTTGTTTACAGAAATCCTTTTATCTGACATACTAGCTTACTTGATAAGACACCATTAGCAGTAATAGAACATATTTCATGCAGAAGCCATTACCTTTTGTCTAAGCTGTTGTTAAAATTCAGACGCCATTAATAAAATGTGGAGATTTCTTACGTGGCTGCTGGTAGAGCACGTCAGTAGTGGTGCTTTAGAGCTGGGCATTAGCAGCTCCGTCAGACACAGATTTATCATGAAGTTCCTGTTATTATGTACATGCCTGGCAAAAGCAGGACTCAGTACTCAATGAAGTGCTGTGAATCGCTACTTATAAAATATGACAGCAGTGACCAGTTTGCTGCCCAGACTGGTAGCAAGGCACATAGCCTGCAGAAACCACTGTTTTCTGCACGTATTTCAGCACACGTAAAGCTATTTTGTACAAGCACACCACTACTCTACAACTAGAGAGAACACAGTCACAATTGCTTGCTGAGGACGAACTCTGTGTCCTTCATCAGCTAAGTTTTCTCAAAGATCTAAGTATTAGAGAGTAGAGCTCCTGCTACTGCAGGGAAGTTATCATGTAATGGATGGCCAAGCAAGACACTTACTCTGAAACACAAATGAGCAGGAACATGCCGTCACAGGCTCGACTGTTCTCTGCCACAGTTTTTGGTTAGACTACTCCATCACCCTTTTCGCCAGGTCTTAACTACTTAGGCAACTGAAGTAATTGCTCCAGCTCTTTTGAACAACTTTTCAGTGTTTTGTTTGGGGGACCTCTTTGGGCTTTCTCACACATCCTCCCTTTTTTTTGTTTTTTTTTTTTTTTAAAAAACCTACATTGTTTGAAAAACAATTATGCAGCTGCCAACAAGTGATTCCCACTGAAGTCAACAGGATCTGCTCTTATGCAGAGGGTTTTAGTAAGTGCCCAATCATTTACAGTGCTGAAAGCCTTTGCGCTCTGTACTCTAGTGCACGAAGGGCTAAAGCAGGGGGCTCATGCAAAATTAATAACAGATCAGGAAGTGGATGAGGGAGAGGGAAGGCACTTAATAATTGATCCACAGTTTGTTTTCTGTGAATTCCGAAACAACTTTATGGATGTTTGTTTTGGTTTGCCTTTGTGTTTGTTTTTTCCAAGGTAGAAAGTTTTTGAACTAAAGTTCTACTAACAAAACTCAGCGAAACAATGACAAGAGTGGCGCTTTGATAACAATAACTGCAGAAAAGTATCTTCCCAGAAAGAAAGATGGAGATGGAATAAAAAACAAGGCAGGTCTTTTTTCAGACAAAATATGACTACCCTCTCACTTTTATAAGCTTACATTCTTAAACACTTTCTGCTTTATGAACAAATGCGTGCACTCCATTCCTGCTCATTCTGTGAAAAATTACAGGTTTCTCTTCTCATCATCATTTATACAGAAGTCCAATCACATCCCACAATGCAAAGTCCATCCTTCCATCTTATAAAGTCCTTCAAACTCCTCAAGCTAGAAGTCTAATACTGCTCACTTGAACAATTTTGATAACACAGCTACACCAAAAGTGTTCTACCTTGCTCCATAAATATCATTTGCGGTCATTTTAAGGACATGTTAAAATGGCAGATAGGAACAAGGTAGCCTTTTAGTGTAAATCAAAATCTGACCTTAGCACACTAAGAAGATTTAAATAGCAATATTCACTGGAGTTCTGATGCATCTCCAAAGATACAGAAAAGGGAGTCTCACCAACTCTCACCATAAACTACTCAGGACTTCACAGTATGTTTCTAACTAATACAGCAGCAACAATCACCAGCATATTTAAATTTCAGCCCTGTACTCCAGCGTCAAGTAACATCACTGAGATCCTGCACTTCAACAGCAACAGGCCTTCCATGTGGTGCAAACAGGAGACTCAGCACATCCCTTAAATCTCTATGATTATGCCAGTCTCTAAAATACCCTCATCCATTCTACCTCACTTGATTCTACACAGCTCAGTCCTGCAGCAATTTTTTATGAATTGTTATGAAACATGAAATTCTTCACATCAGAGCCAGAGCTGTGTGCACAGCTTTAATATTCACCAGACTTACAGTTTGACACAATAACTAAAGAAGGATTATTTCCCACAGGTGTTATTTGGGAGGTCTTGCACCAACATGAGGCTTGCTGTTGCAAAAGGAGATGCTTGCACATGACACTGAAAGGTGTAAATGTGTTTATGGAACAAAGCTGTTTGTCAAATAGGAACAAGTACCTTATAAAATGGTACAAAAACCAGCCAGTGTCGGGTTTTTACTTCTCCTTTCCACTTCCCTGTGGACATGTGGCTGGACTCCAGTAACAGAATCCACAAACTGCTTCTCTTGCAGCATGACAGTGACCATGTAGAGGCTCCTGTGAGCTTTCTACTTCAGGTGACAGGTATAAGAACAAACACAGATACATGGAGAGACACAGAAAGAACTTCCTTGGAGAATGGAACAGAGAGAACAGCCTCTGCAAGCTGGAGTAGAGCCCAAACTGAAAGAAGGGCAAAACTAACAACAACAGGGTATTTACAAGAGGCAAGGTAATTTCTCTAAGCAGTAGTGAACTGCTGTTGACATGAAAACCACAAGTAAGTGGAGTACTTCATCACTGTCATTTAATAGGCATGGTACATTTAAAACAATATATGAAACACCAGATGATAGAGAGTTCACTAGAAATCCTACACACACACCTATTTCTGGGATGGGGAAGTTGAAGACAAAAGCTACTGTAGCCCACAGCTATCCTTTTGCCTCTCAGATGTCAGCCCCACTGCAGGACAGCTGATAGGATCATAAATCTATGGGGCAGAGAAGAGTATTCAAATAACAAAAATGGCCAGGTGGGAGTCACAATTCATTCACCTGCTACAATGGCACAAACCCTTGAGCGTCAGTCTCATCAGGATTGGGATCAGTTTTCTCTAATATGCAAAGTTATTAGCTGCATTCTCTCGTTAGCTACTTCCTCGCCCACAGGTATGAGAGTGGTTTAGGAAAAATGTACGAAAGCAGACGCCAACAAGGATATAAACCATGTAAAAATGTAATTGGCTTACATTCTTGAGCCAAACACACACTTATTTGCATGAAAAAGCTCCTGCAGAATAAAAATCTTATTGATTCAAATAACACCATAAACCTTTAGACTACCCAGGCAGTGGTTTTGCCTATCTTCAAAACAAAGAATACAAAAAGAAAGTAATGTTTTCAAACCACACCCAGCCCCACACAGCTGAAGTGGGAACACTACTCGTGACCGTGCCAGAGCTCCCAGCCAGGAGCAGCAGAATACAGTCAGAGGAAGCAAAAAGTCCTTCTCTGCATGCAATAGCAGTTAGATGTGTTTCCAGTCCCTTCAAGTCCTGCTTTTACGTACGTAAGTTAATAAACTTCTGCTCTAGCAAATCAGAATTAATTTTTTAAGTATTGCATTATTTTGTGTACATATTATATATATATATGCATGAACAATGTTATATATATATAAATGTATCTCCAGCGTTAAATGCATACTAACCTTCTGTATGTAACAAACCCCCAGAAAGGATACTACTTGGAAATGGATAATCATGACAAACTCTCTTCAGAGAGGTCATTTGCCACCCCATCTAGCAGGCCACTCCAACGAAGGACTGGCATTATTACAGGAAGTGGCACAGTGTTTGGAGTAACATTTATGGGAAGGAAAAGAAACCAGAGGTAAATGATGGAGCTGTCCACTTAAGTTCATATTAAGTTCACATTACAATAACCTTGGAAAATAATCATTGCTTATTGTTTCTCCAACATCACTGAGCAAGCAGGAGTAAACAGATAACCACAATAACTCTTCCAGAAACAGTGAAGATCAAAGTGCACCAGAGAGGTAGCACTTAGGTCTACATAACAGTCCTCACTGAAGTGAGCTAACTATTGACCCAGCATCGTGTCTTACACCTCTGTGTACCCCATAGTCCAAAACCACTTCACCTAGAGCTGATTACTTTAAGTTGATCTGTGCAGGGAAAGGAGAAGCCAGTCCTACCATCTTCCCACACTTCACTCTTGAAGCCAAACAGCAAATCAATAGAAACTGACCCAGATGAGACAGTTCTCAGCCAAATCTGGTAACTGACCGCTGTCGGTCCACTGAAGCTGCATTAACATATCTGGCTCTGCAGCCTCGTGCCAGCCTCAGCTGTTTGCAGCCTCCTGCTCTCATTCTGACACCAGAATTTGCAAGGCCGCACACCAAAACCATTCCTGAAAAGTTCCCACAACCAAAGTGGGAAGTGGCCCTGCAACAGAAACAGGTCCTCCGCATTCAGAGATGAAAAAAAAAATTGAGTTAGGCAGCAGTTCACATCCCTCTTTAACGGCCATAGAAAGAAAAACAAGAGAATGGTTGTGATATCAAGCAATATTGATTAAAAACTGGACCTTATTTATTTTTTAACTGAAATCATACATATTTACATATATATATATCTACATATATTTTTTATAGTCTTCACAAGCCAGATGGATGAATTTTCATCTAGAAATTAATTGGATAACTTCTTGGAAAAGAGGAATTCTAATTTTACAAGTCTTACCTCTTCTTTTAAAATTATTTTAATTATATATTTAACTATTGTTTAATTATATATTTAATTATTGTTGGACTGACTGAATTCACACATTTTCCTTTAGACATATACCTACATGAACTGACAGTCAGGAAGACAATTTCTACAAAATGCTATCTTTTACCCGCATGGAACAGGGAATCTCTCTGGTTTTATATTTAAATGGCAACAATTAAAATTTAAAAATCTGAAACCCTTGCTCTGTGCATAGTAGAACTACACTCCCAGCTGAGAGGTGCCCATGATACTTGGCAACCCTTCTCATTACCTGGTAGGACCCACTGTTTTGAAATGTCACCACTTCCAAATTCTGTGCTCCAGTCTGAAACACTCCAATGACATGGCATCGCAGAGACATCTTCCACAAGGTGACACAGTTAATTGAAGCACAGCACAAAGCAACAAAACCCTTGTCATACATTATCTATGCACTTTTTCCTCAGTGTCTCTGCTCTTACATCAAAACATTTACAGCACATAGAGGGAACTCCCTTCAAGCTTTTTAAATCACAAGATTTTTAAATCACAGCCCATTGGAAAACAGAATGTAGCAGAAGAGATGCAGTTCAGTGACAGGGAAGCACAGAGAACCCAGCCTCACAAGGGTAACTATATGCCCTACACACGGGTACGTAAAGCAAAGGTATCCAACAGGGAGAACCTGTGGTGCAGGCTCGGACAAGGCACCAGGTGGATCTGCTTGGGGTGACATTCCACACACAGTGCTGCTGCACCTTTGCTTGGGGTACCAGAGCTCAGTTGAGAGACCCTGCCCTTCTGACACAGAGAAAATCCTGACACAAAATAATGTTCCCTGTCATGGAAGATTTGCCCCAAATCAACATAAATTACGTTGGACTCTCACCAAACGTAATCCACTAACAGTAGGAAACACCCCACAGGCCGAGTTACTGCAAGCATCCTTGCAGTATCACTTATTTCATACTCAGTACCCTCTAACAGTAGCTTACTAGAGCAATGACAGTAGACATACTCAGGTTTTAACTCCTCAACACCATGTTGATGAAGTGAACAAAACAGAAGTCTCTATGAACCCAACATACTGCACGTATCTAAAAACATCTAGTCTTCTTTTAATGCTTTCCTTGAATTCAATACCACAAAGAAGACCAAACCCTTTTAGAAATAATGTTACTTGCTTATTGAGGAGGAAGAACCTATTTAAGCAAAAGTTCCTATAACTCTTTGGTTGTTTTTTCCCTGTAAGAAGTTTTGCTGTTAGGAAAACCAGGAGGCAACAAATACAGAATAGGTACAAACTGTTTTCATAGGATTTATTTGCTTTGCTGCAGAAGAAAAAAGCTCTTCTGTCACCACACATCAGGAACATTGCTTGGAATGATTTTCAATGTGATTTGATGTAACAGAGTCTTCACTAGGAGCAGAGGGATTTTCAAGGCCTGGAAGAGGCATATTGATTTTTCCCAGTTCTGTGGGAAATTGACAGTTCATTCATAAGATCCTTTGTGTGTGATGAAATACTTATTCTAAATGCTGTCCAGAGGAAAGTGACTGGAAAGCTGAAACATTAGCTGAAGAATCTGATGTGGAGACTGATGTGTATTAAAATAAATACTGCTACAGCCTCATTTAGTTTATAACGCTAAAGGAGTAGGATCTGACTGTTTTTAGCATCTCTGCAAGTCAGGCCATCTGGAGGTTATATGAGATCACACTGAGTCAGAGTTTGATACCAAATCAAGCACCCCTGACTGCAAGCCTCAGTGTGTTAGTGACATTTTTAAATGCCAGCATACGGAGAAGGCTGAACTGCTCTAGATCTCTGTGTATGTTACAGAAGCAGCTACACTGAGCACTGTGCCAACAGTGACATCCACCCACACCAACCCTTACACCTGTACAAAATACTGCTGAAATCAGGGAAAATCTCTATCCAAAGAGAACCACATGTGAGAGACTGGGAGGACTGCTGGCTCAAAATATTTTGTGTGCATGTGTGGGAGAAGAGGTAGGTCAGGCCTTGCTCTGGGGAGGCGATGCGCTGCTCTGCACACACACATCCCCCTCTGGGCCTGTATCCCAGCCACAGAGCGGTCACCAATCCCGGCCGCACCAGAGGCAATGCTCCACACCCCACCCCTGGAGCCCCAGTCTAGCCCCACAGGGGCCAGATGACCGTAAATCCAACCTGGGGGAAGGGCTCAGGAAAGCCAAAGGGTACTAAACCAAAGCATGAGGCAAGCACAGGTCTTGACCCTACCTCCTCTTGGAACTTCTATCAGCTGAACATCGCTGGAACCAGGAGTGGTAGCTATACTTGTTCTTTTCTATATCTTTTCTGTCTTCCTCTCTTCCTCTTTCTTCTTCAAACTCCCTCTTCTCAGAGTTTTGAGTAACTCAAAATCAGACAGGCTTGGAGTTTGCTAACTTGAATGGGCTAGGTTAATGCTTTGTGAAGTGTTTTATGTCGAGTGACAGCTGCTCTAAACTTTTGCCACAGTTCTCTGGTTTTCTGAAGTTGCCGGCGAAGTTTTTTGTTGTTTTGACCTCTTGAGAACATCTTGTCATTATTACCCCTGTGCATCTAACTCAGAGTACGTGAAAAACCGTAAACTCTTTCAGGAGTCCCATCGAGTGAGTGTTTTTTGGGGCCTTACATCACGAGATAAGCTATTTTGTGGCAGGAGCAGCAGCACAATCACAAAAAATGGGATGTTTTGCAAATTCACATGATAGTACAATGAAAAAGAAACAGACTATTCTTTACTGATTAAAGGCCTAATGTATTGCTGGATTTTGCACTGTAAAACTGTTACGAAATGCAATTCGGTACATTCATTAGAAATTAAATAAGCTTTTTTTGTTTTAATTCTTTACTGCATTGTAACAGTATTTGCTAATTATTAATGAGAAACAGACAAACTGTACACAAGTACAAAGTCACTATGAAATTCTAGCTAATGAAAAAGTCAGATACGAAGAGGTTTAAAATACTACCATACTGGAAGGCACTTTTATGGCTAATGCTGACAGTGACTTCTGGGTCATCTCTAACAGAGCTGGGTTACTTCACACGCTGTTCAGCTCCTTGCTCTCCTGTCTACATCAATATAACAATTACAGTCCTGTTGACAGGCTACTAGCCATGCATTTGAGAAGCGTGCTGCATATTTTGGGCAAAACAAGGCTCTCCTACAGCACTGTAGTTTAAGACCAGAATTTCCTAACTGGTAGAATTAGGTCAAGTGATTATTTTGGGTCAAAAATATTTTCTCTCACCTCCAGTTTCAAATGAAAGCAAAACAGTATATTCTGAATGCCCATAGCAAATTTTCACAGGTTACTGCTTTTGGTTAATGGAGTATGAACTGTTGAAGTATCTAGCCTGAGCACTTAACAACACATCAGCTTCTTGCTCCAAATTTATAACTTGTAGCAGCCCTGGTGCCAGAAACAGTTTATAATGCTTTTTCAACATAGACTTCAAAATGTCTATTTGTAGGAATGGGACTCAAAAGAAAAGGAAGTGACATTTCACTAACTGTAAGCTCAAGTTTCTCATCCTCTCCTAATCATTAACTTGCATCTTAAAAAGTTTGAGGAATAAAGAATAAATTAAAGTTCACTAAGAAGTACATCAGGATTATTGTAATCTATAGAATTAGCTCTTAGAGAGCATTCTTAAATAACAGATTACATACATACTTTCAATCCTGTCCACTGGAGAGGATAGAGAAGTCCCTCACATTTTTCTTCTCACTACCCTCCACACAAAAACAACAACAAAAAAAACCCTGAACCCCTCCTCTCCCCCTCAAAAAAAACCTTTCTCTCCCACATTTTCCATCTGAAAATTATCCTAAATAAACTGCACCTTGTATGTAATTTTTTTGTTTACAAGAATATGTTTTCTGGGTTCCCATCTGGAAAAAGAAAGCCTTTCCTCACGGGAACAGCTCATGCCCTCCCTACATGCCTATTACATTATACATTGCAGTTGAATATGTACATCCTAATACATACACAAAAAGTTCACAGTGCAAAGGCTGCCTTATTAGAATAGGTAAGCATGACCACCTTCAAATTCAGTGTTGCAGAACACGCATTTGTTGCCTTTATTACAGAAATATTATCGACATGCAACAAGGGCAATGGGATTAGGACCAATGACAATTTCTTTCACACACACAAATATCCATAAGACGTTTCACTCACAGAAGTATTCTGTTGGGGCTGCCTGTGCTCTGGGTGCCATTCACATGGATCAGCTTTTCTCTGACTGAGACACTAAAGATTCAAAACTGACTCTTCATACTTTGAGATAGATGTGCCACCAGAAAAAACATACTGTGACAATTCAGTCAAGGTGGAAGATTGGTAAATATATTTACCAAATTCGTCTTTAACACAGAAGGAAAGTATATAAGATGCATATGATAGTTTCAATAATATTCTCTTGAAGCACACTGACATCAAACAAGACAAGTCACACAATTAATCATAATGGGTTTTCTCTAGTTCTAGTTCCCTTATGCTTCTTCAATCTTTTAGAAACTAGAAACATCAAATAACTTAAAACAGTAACACATTTATGAATACCCAATTTTGGCAAAACAAGTATTTATGAGAAAGGAAATAGCTTCTCCCATGTTCCGCACCTATTTCTTTTTACATTACCAATGATACAGCCTACCACAAAGTTACGAGGGAACACAAGGCAAGGAAAATTTTTATTCTAAGTATGACCTCTACAAACCTGAGGTAAGTCTCCTGGAGCCAGCAGTTACTAAATTTTTACATGCATTTGAAAGACTGAGGCTACATCTGCTGAAAGAGACACTGAGGAATTCAAGAATCCCAACCTCACAATAATGTATCTATTTCATCAATATATACACCCCCGCCTTTCACTGTTACAAAACAGGGGAGCACTTGCCCAAAACAAGCATTGTTCCCTTTCTGGCAAGACCACTGGTGGAATGCTTAGCTATGCTTCATCTGTGCTATGAAGAAATGTAAAATAAAAAAAAAAAAAGCCATTTGATCATAAAGGGGGAGCAGAGGGAAATGAACAGAATGCTTCCACTTCCACTGCACGGACATCCTCCCAGTGCAAATTTTTAAAGATGAAATGCTACAGAATGCATTTCAAAATTGCATGGAACAAGCTTCACATTGATTTGTTTGGGTTTTTTTTTTAACCACTGTGGCAAGGGAATAATTACATAATCAAAACTTCCTTGTGGATATCTGAAAACCAGCTGACATCAGAGAATTATCTTCTCCCCCTTTGAAAAACAAACTATCAACAATGTACAAAATTTAATAAGCAATCTATTGGTTGTCCTTTAAAGGTCAGTGCACTTGTCCAACACTTTTCCTGTAACACACTTACATAACCTTATTTTCTTCCTGCTATCTCTCTGTAATTCAGAAGACTATCTAGATTCCCATATGGTTGCCATCAAATACAGCAGATGCCAAGCAAATCAGAACACAAGTTATGACTCGTAGTATGCCGATGTATCATAATTGCAGCATAGCTCATAACTCAGAGTGAATCACCAGATAAAGCAAAAGTTTCTGAGGTGTCAGTGCTTTTTATACATCCTTCCAATTAGATGGAAAGATGCATAAAAAGCAATCCAATTAGATTCCAGGGTCAGTGGAATCAAGTGTGGATTGAAATTCAGATCTTAACAATAGTACACATCCACCGTTTCCATAAATATAAAAAAGCACAGAAAACAATTAAAAACATCTCTTGGAACTAAAAGTCAGCCTAAAACTGTCTTCCCAAAGTAAGGGGGGCAAGAAGGCAAAACAGTTTTTGCCTTTTAAGAAGCAGGGCGGCCTACTTTGACCTTTTGCACCATACCTTTGTCATCATTCTACATGGAAGCCGAAGGGGGAAGGAGGCATTGTTTGTTTGCTTGCTTTGAGTACAGAACAATGTTCTCTGTTACCTCATACTACAGCTTTATGCTTTACCGAGACAAGACCAGAACGGCTCACGAAAAAGCAGTGTCTGTTGCAGCCGCTGCCGGCCGAGCCAGGCAGCACACAGAGCATGGGGTGCTTTAGCACGGGCAGAATGGCAGTGGAGCTAAAGCACAGCTGTGAGCACAACCAGCAGGACGGCAGCTGAGCAGTGCAAAGGGAAACACGGCACTGAGTTCCAGCTTTAGATTTAGATGCATTTGTGCCTATTAGCTCTCTGTTCCGAAATATTATTTTGGTTACTGCCCAATGAGCTTTCCTTCCCCACAGCAGCATAGCAGTCTCATAAAATAAGCTTTTCCGAACAAACATTTCCAGAGTATTTACCAATTTTAACACTGAATTTCCAAAAGAAATTAAGCCTGCAAATATATCTAGAACATTAATTATGCATAGAGTCACCAGATAAAATTGTCTTCTACAACAGTTTGAAACACATATTTAGGCAAGAATACATTACTTGGGGTGGTGTGAGCCTGAGATGTATCTCCTAAAAAGCATACTGTCACCTTTAGTCACAACTACGGACACAGCATTGGAGTGCAACTTTCCCATATTCATTATCCTAGTAATTCTGTTGTGGTTTTTAAGGCATGAAACACCTGACCAGCGCAAAACAAAAAAGACAAAAAAGTCTGGTAATTTATTTTGCCCCTGTTCTGTGGCATTTAAAGCCTCAGATTCTCTGTAATATCTTAAGTTTAAGTAGCAAGTACAATCATTACCCACATAATTTCAGCAGATCTATAACATTCCTCTATTCAAAGCACTGACAATTTTCTTGTCAAAATCATTGCTCTTCCAACTCAGTTCTCTTTATTTTTAGTCCATTGTTTTATGATGCAGAATAGAGAGTATCTTCTTTGTTTACATTCACATCCTAAAAGGTTGTGTTAAAACCACTATATAATAATGCTCAGATAGAAGGTCTAACAAGGTGTGCTATACACCTCCCTGTTTGCAAGATCCTGGAAAGTGTCATGGGGTTAATATGATGACCTCTTCGTCATTTCAGTCTATTTACAATGACTACATTAGTGGCTATTTTTGATTATCACTTTCTGTAAACAACCAACTGAATTTGCAGTTTTCATTTACAGCTTTTCTGGCCCAGTTATTGAAGGGTTTGCTATTACTTCAGTAAAAACAACATTAATATGTATTCAACAAGAGTATCTGACTGTTTTCACTCCAAATCAGGAGAGACATGGTAATAAATGCAGGTTCTCTCAAAAAGAGATTACAATATTCTAAAGAAACAACTAAACTCTTATAAAGTGCTTGGTCTTTGAGAATTTCAAGAAGTTTAGCCAGGAACGCAAATGAGACAATTAGCGCTTTGCAAAAGAGGAAGTCTGCAAGCAAGGGCCACACATCAAGCAAGTGGCAGAGTGGGTGATACACAATTATATTTTTTCAGGCTTTCAGATTAGCATTCCCACAGTATAAAGCCTTTGGCCCATTCAGTTACAACACAGGCACACCTGCCATCATGCAGAAGCTATGCTGCATCAGCCTCAGGAACACAGGAAAAAGAAAAAGACTAGTTACAGAAAACCTACAACATAATCACTTCCCCACTTGCACCATCCACACATTCACCTGCAGAGAATAAAATGAAGGAAATTACAGGATACAGAGCTTCTGACAGACTGACAGTGTCTGAAAGAGCAAGTTAACATGGCTATGTATATTCCACCATAATTTCCCGCTCTCAGTCCAAGGACACAGCACACAAGTGTTCCTCACACTACTTGCTCCCTGCTGAAAAATATCCGTGTTCACAGCAACATATGCCCAGCAGAATCAAAACAAAAAAACAGACAAGGGAAAAGAACCATGGCAAACTCAACAACCGAAAACTGAGCCAAGAGTACAATCAGAACAGCTCTGTAGGGTCAGAATACTACAAAGCCTGCTACCATTCATCTGCAGGGGTCGGTCTGGGGCCAAGTAAACACTGACATAAAGCCACAGTCAGCTTCACTCTCGCAGCGTATCTTCTTGTTTAAGGCAAGGTATTACAGTATAAAAGTGGACTTAATCAAAACTCCCATCCTTTCAAAACATCTTCTTCAGGTATCTTTATCTTCCAGGAACACAGACCTGAGGTTAGCTACGGATACCTGCTATCCACGTACCCACCGTCCTCTGTTCTCCTCAAGTGGATAATGAGAATCCTAGCACTGCTCAGAAGGTGTCTCTCCTCTATTCCTCCCTACCTTCATCCATAACCTTCAAGGTGGTGTTGGGGCTTTTTTTCCCCAATTCTCCTTTCTAGCCCAAACAAGCCACTATACGGGATATGTATTCAACTTGCTTCCAAAACCCCTCAAAAACAGATCCACACTATCTGGGTTCGATCCAGAGCTGGACTCGATGATCCTGGTGGGTCCTTCCAACTCAGAGAATATTCTGTGAATCTATGAAGCTGGGTTTGTGCATGTTCTCATTGCTGTGCAGAATACCTCAAGGAAAGAGAGGAACTGTACGTGTAAGAGCCTTCACCTCACTTTAACGTTCTGGGCAGTGAGAAGACCTCATCACTCACACGTGTGTGAGAAAGCTCACCCCCCTCCCCCTCTGTGGTTATGAAATTTGGCAGGAACATCCAAAAACAGCTGCTTCTCTTTCAAATCCAACACATCGAGAAGATGCTGGAAGTACTGTTACAGGCAGGTAACATGTCACTGTACCGTTCTGCCTACTCTACAGCCGGTGGGGAAGGGTGCAACAAGATACTGTGCAGGCAGATCAGGCAGCACAGCCAGGAATCCCAACAAATGTCCAAACAGGCCTCCTACCGGCTTGCACTCTAGGGATGGGTAGAAATACCGTTTCCCCTCTCCTCCATCCTATTATTGTTACTACCACTACGTGTTAATAGCTAATCATAATAAACCTGTGCCATACACAACTTCATCATTGTGAAATCATTAAACAGCACTGCGCAGAGAACCTGAGCTGTGATTCTTTCTATTATTTGCATCTAACAGGGATGGCAGGGTGAAAACATGCAGATCAATTCGTTCTCGAGGCCTGGGTGCCTGGTTGCTCCCTTCCTCTCCCACCACAAAGCAGAGGTGCGGGAAGGAAGAAGGGAACAGGAAAAAAGGACAAGACGGGGAGGGAGGAAGAAGGCACTAAATCCGCTTCGTACTTACAACAAAAGCAATTAGGAGGGCCGGAAGGGAAGAGGAACCGGCACCCCCGGGAGGTGGAGGAATGCAGCACCACAACTTGCCCGGGGAAGGGCTGACCGAGGCGGGCGGGTCGGAGGCGGCGGCACCCCGGCCTCTCACCCGCACCCCATCCAAAATCCCCCCGCCGCCTCATGCCGGGCTGTCACACGTCCCTTGCCGGTCCTGGCCGTGCCCAGCCCGGGAGCGGCGGCGGCCGGGGAGGAGAAGGAGGCAGAGGAAGACACAAAACCGGCCCCACTTACCCAGAAAATGACATTGAAGCCGAAGATGAAATATTTGATACAACAACTGACTTCAGGCCCCTTGTAGTGCTTTCCGGACATCCTCTGCGCTCATGAAGACGCTTTGCTCGCAGCCAGGGTGAGAACCAAAGGGGGGGGGCCGGGG
>VZTD01005779.1:53551-101396 GCA_013397725.1 Rhagologus leucostigma | reverse complement strand
CCTCAGCGCCAAGGGCCGCCGCGCGCGCCCCGCCCCGCGGCGTGATTGGCACCGCTCCCCGCCAATCCGGCCGCGAGAAGGCCGAGGGCGCTGGGGGCGGGGCGGGAGCTGCCCTGAGGCTCCGCCCGGCCCGGGCGTGCCAGGCTGAGGGGCTCTATCCCGCCATTCTTCCAGCCTTCCGTCCCTGCGGTCCTCCGCTCCGACGGCCCGGGGTGACACAGGCCAGGGAATGCCGAGACAGCGAGGACTGGCCCCGCCTGGCGCGGAGAACACCGCTCTGCAGCGGGAGAGCTGCCAGGCGGGCAGCACCGCTTCTAGGCTGGCTGCGGTAATGAGGAGGAGCAAGACCGTAATTGCACCGTGGAGGTTGTTCTCAATGGGCGCCGTCAGATCGCCTCCCACATGATCTCGCTCAGAGAACACGCGCAGGAACACATGAAGAACCATTTTACAATGATTGCTAGCAGAGTTTATCTTTTAACATTCCCTAAGTTTATATTGAACCTGACAGCTATAAAGTTATATGGCTTAGTTGTATTCATATGCTGTTTGGGATTCAGAGTGCACATGGTCTGGCATTAACAGCATAATTAATAGGTTTTCTTTGCTGTAGAATGTCGTTATTTCAATGGGTCAAGCCTTCGAAATTTCCTGGTCCAGCTCAAAGAGAGAGGCTGGGGAAGAGAAGGCTCAGGGGTGACCTTACCACTCTACAGCTTCCTGAAAGAAGGGTGTGCCAAGTGGGGGTCAGCCTCCTCTCCCACACAGCCGGTGACAGGATGAGAAGAAATGGCCTCAGGTTGTGCCAGGGGAGGTTTAGGTTGGACATTAGAAGGAATTCCTTCACAAAAAGGGTTATTAAACATTGGAATGGGCTGCCCAGGGAGGTGGTGAACTCACCGCCCCTGGAGCTGTTTCAGGAAAGACTGGATGTTGCACTTAGTGCCACGGTCTGGTCAACAAGGTTGGGATTGGTTAAAGTTGGACTCGATCTTGGAGGTCTTTTCCAACCTAACTGATTCTGTGTTTATGTGATTCTGCAAATACAACTCTTAATTCAATAGATGTAAGACTTCTTTATAATAAATTACATTTCCCATCTCTACAGGATTGCAAGATAACACACTTCAGAAGCATGATCCTGATAGAACTACAGAAGACAGTTTTGGTTCAAGCTCACATCATGTCAGTTACGAGGCCTTGTCTTGAGTCTTTTTTGAGAGTGAAGAGAAATATTTGTCTGTCACATCTGGTAGATGTTGAGAAGAAAAAGCATCTGCTGAAATGGATCCATGAAAACAAGCAGTGTTTCTGGTAAATGAGAAATTATTGCAACACATCTATACACTTTAACTGTGACTGTATAGTTTATCACATGAATGTTATCCCTGTGTCTACTGTTAACACTGTTTTTGCAAGACCATCCACGGGAAGAGGGTAGAAAACAGTGACTAATTAGTAATGCACATGGTCTGTACCAGTGGATAAAGGCACATCACCACTTACAGTAGGGTATGGTAATAATGTGTTATATTAAGGTGCTGTTTTTACAAGTGGCTTCAAATATTGGTGACAACTCGTACAAACATTTTTAACGTTACTGTCAACACGCTCCTAATATCATGTTGGCACCCTTTGGCATTTTAATGCTTCACAGGAAGGAGCAAAATATTGCAGAATAATATTTATTACGATAAATACAGTAACAACATCAGATTTTTTACCTATTAATCCATTGATTCCCAACAACTCAAAAATAAATGCAGCCTACATCATTTATAGCATCATATTACATGAGTTCACTTGCTTTCTCAATTGAGCGTACCATTGCCAAGTGTCTTTTTAAAGCTGAAAGCATTTCACATTGTCCCATCATCTGATCGGTTTAAGGATGTCTGCTTTTAAGGGTTAGATTGCTCACTTGAAGAGGGTATTGAACACAGAACCCTGCTCTTTTTAATTCACTTTGTGTGTAATAAGCAAGCAGATAGCAAAGGCAGCAGAACAGCTTTGATGTAGGTAATTGATCTTTCAAAATGCCAGCTGTAGCAGAGCCTTCTGCACCTGCAGCAGCCTCTCTGCTTTGCAAACACATTTTGCCTTCTGTCCTAAACAAACAGGGATAAAAAAATCCCCGTCCTTCGGCTTTGTGCCATCTCTTGTGGATTGCTTCTTACGTGCTTTGGCCACCTAGGCCTGGAAGCTGAGCAAGATGACTGTGACAGCACTTTAAATCCACTGTTAGTTACCAATCAACACTGAATTCTACTGTGATGTTTTGGCACAAAAGCCTGAGGCGATACTAAGCAGGAGCAATATTACCTTTTCTTGCAGAAGGGCAAGACAGTTATTCAAATTCCATCAGTTCATAATTCAGCTGACAAGGCACAGGAGTACTAATGGGCGGTATTTCAATGACAAAGCTGGTTCTAGCAGCACAGTGCTTCATAACACCAGGAATGCTTTGGTTTGCTAAAGACATTAAGAAAAAGTCCCATCCGTATGACTAAATCTACTTCCCATCTCTAAGATGTAGATATAAATGGACTATTTCCAACTGAAGACTGGCCAACTCTAATAGTAGTAAGTGTGGCATGTTGAGAAGTTCATATCTTAAAAGAGGTATAGTTGCGGACTCTGAAATTCTTGCTTCCCACCAAGTAAAGAGTCCTCATCCCAATTCCTCAAATCAATCACTCCTTAGATCCAGTACTTCTGTCTTTGTGTCAGCTCCTGTTTTTTGATCTATGAATTCTTTGACATTTTCCAGAGAAAAAGAAATGCAAGCAGGAGCGACTTGACAAGAGAAATGGCAGAGCAGCACAGTGAAGGCTGTAGTTCCGTGAGTTATCCCAATGCCAATCTCACCTCGTGCCACATGCACTGAGATAAAGAGCTGTGGTCTAAGAAAAGTTCAGTGTCTGTGTCCATAAGTCTAGCTATTTCCTAGACACTCCATTTTAGTGGGAATTCATAAGATAGCAATCTTTTTCCATGGGGAAACCGTAGAGCTTTCTGACAGACAAGATTTATAGAGTCAGAGGTATTATCTACCTCAGAATATTTTTCAATCTAAGTAACATACTAGCTTATAATTCCATTTGTGTTCATTTTCCAGTTTTGTAACCATAAAACCACTTTGTTTTCTGCTTAGCAAAAGTGTGAGCACTGATGAGGGGACATTGTTTAGGTTTAGAAGGAATTCTGAGATAAGACTTTTAGGACTAAACTCAAGTAGCGATACAAGTTGTATTGGCCTTGGTGGAAGTGCAAGCTCTGCCCCAGATGTGAACATGACTTCAGCCTCCCTCAAGAATAACAAGTGCAAGTACTGACTAATTACTGTTATGAGTAACACTGGTGAGTATTGAGCTGCTTTTTCATATGAAACTTAGCTCTCAGTACCGGATAATAATATCATCTTGCAGGACCAACCCAACATCATTATAATGTGATAACAACAACACTGTTGTTAGGATGACTCACAAAGCATGAAGCATGTCTATACATCTACAGGGTTAGAGGCCAGAAACTGAAGTTAAGGCATACCCAATAACAACAAATAACCAGCTGCACTGTGTCTGATTTTACTTTCTCAAGAAAATGTGTATCTGAGCCTTTATTTCTTTTTGTGTCAGGCACCTTGAGCTGCTGCCTCTGCTACTTGCGAGAGGAAGGGGTGGGAGTGGTGGCACACTTCCTGCCCACACTGTGCAGGCAGAGGCAAAGGACCGGCCGGGGCTGCGGCTGCACCACGGTGCTGCTTGGGGCAAACATCCTGACACACAGCTCTGTTTCTGTAGTGGGTGCTATGCCTCAGCAAGCCCCTGTTCTGGAGTTTTTTACAGAGCTCTCTCTTATCAGGAATTATCCCCTGACAAGTCTATACAACGGTGAAGCAGGAATAGTATGATATACGTGATCCATAGCTCTCTGTCACGCAGTGGCTGCAGGCATGGTTCCAAGCACTCATACAACCAAACTGGCTCCAAAGGGCATTAATTATGAGGTAGTTCTTACAACCGTTTCATGGACACAACAGTGACAGGGTTTAATGAGATAAAACGTATGCATTATTCTACAAAAAAGAGACACAGATTCGCAGTCCTAAATTAGGGATGACTGCAATCAGTGTGGGTAGTCACCTCTCCTTCCATTACTGGTGCTACTGGACCATGATTGTTAGTATGAATATAAACTTAGACTCCAGTAAGTGCCAAATTTATCTTTTTAACTTTGTATTGCTAAAAGCATTGGACAAACTCTGCAAATCTGGAAGCTGCTCACTTCCCAAACATGGACTATTGCTTGTGTATACCTGAAGGTTCAGGTATAATTCTTGATGATGCTCTGTTCAAAAGGACAACCGGTGTTTATCCTATAACAGAACACCATATGATCATTAGGTTTTTCAAGGCCTTCCGAGCTGCTTTCAGCCATTCTTCATCATACAATATAGGACACACTCGACTCAGAGGTTTAACTTACAATGTTTGCTCTGTAATACCATTCAGGAGAGTGACTGTTTCCTCTGAGTGTGTTTTTAATGGTGATAAGATTTTCTGCAAATCCACCATTTTAAGTAATCTTTGAGAATGTTTCGCTTCAAGGGTTTCCTTTACTCAGGCCATAACCACCTGAGCTTCTCCTATCCTCCCATCTTCTCCTGTGATGATTTTTGTTTCTCCTGGGAGCCTGGATTAGAGTTTACTGCAAGAACAATCCCTCAGGAATCATTCTGGCACCTCTTTCCAGGAACATTTGTAAACCTGTCAGAAGGTCAGGCAGTGCAAGCAGGTGGTGGGATGAGAGAGTGCATGACTGCAAATCTGGCTGTCGTAGGCTTTAAGTTGCAGCCAGAGTGGTAGGAGGGGAGGCTAGCAGAGCAATTCATCTCAGAGCCCAGCTTTTAGAAGAGTTTTCCACCATGTCCTGGCCAATAATTGAGCTGAAAGGCATTGGAGTACCTGTTTGGCCAGCTTGGTCAGGAGTTCAGCCCCCAGACCTCTGTGCAGGCAGGGACTTAAATTGTCTTGCTGAGAACAGAGTGGAAAAAGCCAACTGTGCAAAAAGCTCTCGTTTCAAATCCAAGCAACATTTTTTTCATTGCTTTTTGATTCAAATGGCTATAGAGATGCTGTGATCTGAAGGGACTTTATGTCCTTGCCTTCACAGCAGAGCTGATCCAAAACCCTCTGGGGAGAGCAATGAGGTGCACAAGGGAGTCAGCACCTGCTGGAGGAGGGCCCAGATATGCAGTGCAGCCTGGCTGCAGGGAGCCACCCCCTACCCTCTGTTGGGAACAGGCTTGCTCAGCTGAGGTATGGAAAGAGAAGTGACAAAAATGCTGTCATCTCTGCTGTGACATTGGTGTCTCCTGTCTGTCAGCCTACACGACAGGGTGCATCGAGGGCCTCTAACAGTTTATTAGGACTGTGCTAGTGAGCTGATAATCCCAAAGGAAGGTTGGTGTTACATTTAAGCTGATTTCCTCACAATTTTGCGTCTGGTTCTTCATACCCACCTTCTCTATTCACATCCAGTGACAGCTACCACATAGCTGGATAAAGATACCAGTTTCCTTTACCTTTGGTATTGACTCTTCTGATATCTCAGATGTTATGCAGAGCTGCCACAGCAAACATAGCACTTGTAATAGCACTGGTGAACGGGTATTTTACAGCAGTATTCTGTATAGCTTATATCAGTGGGCCTGCTTAGGAGCAAGGTAAATAAAATAAGTTTATTTAAACATTCCCAAAAGGCATAAAAGAGCAGTACTAGAGTGATTACAAACCATGGCTTTTTGTTCCCACAGTGTCAAAGGAGGAATACACAATGCTTGTGATAATGCTACATCTTTGACATTCTGTGCTCAGCAGCAACATTCTGCTTGTGACAGGATCAAGTAGGACTTTGTTTCTGGACTACTTCCAAACGTGAGGTTGCACTTCATAAATAATCTGCACATGTTACCCTTCAGGTACCTGTAAAAATGAAGCACTCCAAAAAATTTACAATTTACTTGTTTGCAAGTCCACTAAATGGAAATTTCCAAGCCTTTCTTACTTTCTCCTGTTGCATTAACAAAACCAGAAACCTTCCTGCAGATGAGAACAGAGTAGCCACTAATATTCTTGTTGGGCTGAACAATTACTTTTGAAGTCTCTTTATTCAGAGGCTCATCATTTGCTGTATGCTTCACTACTTGTGTTTCTCTGTGAGTCTTGATGGATGGAGTTCATTTTAATTTCCTGCTCTTCTACCACACTAGTTATACCATCAGCTTTTTTTTTTGCTGTCATAGTGCTTTAAAAAAATTGAACTGTGAGAGACTGCTATTTAAAAAAAGAAAACCCACCCCAGAACTATTTCTAGATTCATCTCCATCTTACTATTTCATGTATCATCATTTTGAGGCACATCTTCAGGCTCCCAAAGAGCTGTTAAAGTGCCCTAAGATTTCCAGGTTTGATATTTTAGATTATACTACCTTGGAAGCAGGGACAATGACTCCTCCTTGTTCCTGCAAATGGCAAGCATAAAATGCCAGTGCTGTGACAGCAAAACAGCTAAAATAATTTTAATTTAAAAACATACCTCCCTCTTGTTTTGAACTCAGGATACAAATACATCTATAGACACACAATGTGAACCCAGTAAATACAAGTAACAGAGCTGAAAATATGAAGAGACTGATAAGGAAAAAAAAAGTGGTATCTTCAAGAAACAGATTCTTTGCCTATTCCTCTTGTCTGCTTTCAGGCAGGAAAAATCTCCCTTTTGAAGTGGGCCTTCTTAGTCTGTATAATGTATCAGTCTGCAATCGTCAGGAAAGTTGACATTTTTCATCCAGAGGTATTAATTTTTTGAAGATATTGACTGTGGGCAAAATCATTTTTGTTAAAGGAAAGACATTGCTGCTCCAAATCACAGTGACATGCATGTCAGTGTCTAAAAGTTTTGCAGATTTTACATCACCAAATTCACCAGATCAAAATACGTGGCTGTGACTATTCAGGACACTATGATGCTGTATTCCTGTCTGAGTGATGAACTGTTAAATGTGTCCCACTTATGCATACACCTACGAAATAAGACTCAGTGAAAATTGTATTATATATGGAATGGAAAAAAACTCAAGAACAGGACTAGGGAGCTTTTCCTTTTTGTCTTGCCAAAAAAGCTAAAATTTTCTTAGATATTACCACAGCTCTTTCAGTACATTTCAAAAGTTTGAACTATTCATCCTGAAGGTAAATCTGCTAAAAGTATCAGCTGTTTAAAAATGTTAAGCTATAAAGTGGGCAGGCAGAGAGTTTACAACGAGTCCATTGTTCTGGGCTGAGCACAGTCACTGAGCTGGGAACAAAACTGAGAGCTGGACAAAAAGGAGGTCCAGCCATCTAGTGGTAAACTACCCCGCTGTGCAGCCTGCCGGGTGTCTGCCTTCCAGAGGGATGCTCTCAGGGCCTCGCTGTGCTCTGGAGAGGGAGAAAGGGACATTGCCCAGATTTGGATAGGTTCAGGACTCGGCAGCAGTGAGACATATAGGGAGCAAGCCAAGGTGCATAGGACCGTGCAGCCAAAGTGGGAGAAAGGGTGGCAGGAGCAGTGACCATATCAAACACAAGGGCAGCTTTGGCTTGGTGGACAAGGAAGAGCCTGCACTCACTCAGTTCTGCACTATTAAAGAACACCTGTTTACAGGTGCCTGCTTACAGGGCTTGTTCTCTTTCAGAATACATCTTTGTCCTAACAAGCTACACTTGCTACCCTGCCTGCATCTGTACAGCAGCAGTCAGAGAAAAATTTGGGCAGTTTTCCATAATCCCATAGCAGAGAACAGCATGTCCAGTGGATACACACAACCGAATGGTGCAATGCACTCACATCCCACTTCACACAAGGAAAGGAAAGGTTTAAGCCAAATTGTCACATCTGAAACAAGGATGATGCAATCAAACAGCTACACAAAGAACATCTGCTGAGTCCAAGCTGGAATGAAACACCCATAAATTTCTTGAGAGTGAACTGTTTTATATCTTCTATGTGGTTACAAAGTAATAGAAAAAGCTTAACCTTGGCAAAGCCAGAAGAGACATCAAAACAGTAAACCATTAAATTTTTCAAGGAAAGTTTAAAAACCAAACAATTTGTATGCTTGAATACCTCTCAGAATTCAGCCCAATATGCCAAAGCTCCCATTCCAAAAGTGAGCTCGATGCTTAGAAGACCAAGTCTCCTTGAAAGCAGTCAGACGCAAGTCCTACAGGGCCTAGTTTGCAACTTGCTTGGGCACTGAAAAGAGGTATCCAGTGGGATGGTGTAAGCAGTCTGGGCACTAAATGACCATTGGTGAACTCATTAGACTAGGTAATTTGACTGCTACTCAACACTGTTGAAATATCAAATTTCGTCCAAAGCACAACCCTTTCTTGGTTTACAGACTCATGGAGCTGCATTGCAGGTTGTACTCAGCTTCCAAACACTGGCCAAAGTGCAGTCATGGTTATACCAGGCATAGCCAGGTGAATATGGAATAATTCTGTGCAACTCCAAATAGTTAACTTTGTGCTGTGAGAACTTTTATAACCAAAAGCAAAGCTTTTTTCCAAGTAGTTACTGCAGCATGAACTGATTTCAGCAGAAACATTTGTTCTTTATCAGAAAACACACTACGGGAGGGAGCTCAGAGCATAATGCTTCCCTTGAGGTAAAGAATAGCCAAAGTCAGCTCAGTGTTACTTGCTGACAGCCACTAGTGTAGAAAAGAAATACAGCTGTGTCCTCCTAGAGTGGTATCAGCTACTATATCTCAAACCCTCACTTCCCTTTGTGAAACGTTTCTGTTACTCACAGTGGATAGCTAAAAAAAGCAGGGGGGAAACATCTGGTTGCTACTTTGGAGTGCTGTCTGCCCTTGATTTTTCAATGTAACACTAGAAAATAGAGATGCAAATTCATCATGCATGTTTTGTCAAAGTTCTGTTCTAAGGAGTATTTGGCCATGGAAAGGGTGAACCTCCCAATGAGCAATTATGCTCAGTTTTCATTTGGTCTTTACTAAACGTGCTCTCTTACCTGGCTAACAGGAGAAATTAACTGCCTGGTGCCTGAAACACGGTGTTCCCCAGTGGGATGCCTCATGCCACCTGGTTTTACCCCTGTCATTTCACTAATGGATCACACCTGATATTTGCATTGAATCCTCCACCACAACACTTTCAGAGCCGTCTGAAACCACAGACTTTAGAAAGAAAACAAGGATAAAAGTTGTGCTTCTCACTTCTCTGTTTTACCCACCGGGAAGCTGAAGCAACAGGTAAGGTGTAATGGACTTTTTTAAAGCATCTCAGTAAATCAGTGGCCAAGTTTGCTGCCTGTTCCTGTACTCAGCAGCAAACAGGCTAGGGCAGAGCGCTGGATATAAGCATCCTGCTCCAAAATCTGTCAGTCTGCTTTTCCTTCCTTTTCCTGGTGAACAAGACCTCATCTCAGGGATGGAGTAGTACCCAAATTTGCATTCCTTTGCCATATGTTTTGGAGATTCATTGAAACAGGGTTACTTTTTAAAGACTTGAAAATGGAATTTAAAAGCTGCTGACTTAAGAAAAAGGGGTCAAGAAAGAGAGCAACAGAAAAGGGATCAATGTTTTTGGGCAGAAAACATGGAAACAGCACCTCCTTCAATTTGTAAAACACCCACTGGGGTCAGGGTGGGGTGGTTTGGCGATGAGTACAAATGTACACAGTCCCGTAGACATTTGGGGCTGTCTGCACTCAGGGCACCACTGCTGTCTCACTTTCCACTACTCTGCAGGTCGCCTGCTGCGCTCTGCTAACACGCTCCTCTCCTGTGGTTATTTTTGAAGCAGCTCCTTAAAACAGATGTCCTCATATGTGTCTCTTCCCTGCTACACAAATAACACTTTGCCTCATGCTCCTGCCATCCTTTTGAACTAAACTTAAAAAAAAAAATTAAATGGTAGAAAGAAGAATATCCTTCCCCACTGGTGATTTTTGTTGTAACTTTCATGGCACTGTCACTCTGGAGCACACGAGTTGCCTTTGTGCCCTTCATAGAGCAACCTACAAAGGTTTTTTCTTTCCGACTTCCTTCCTTGCCCTTCCAAGGATTCTTCCCTCTTTAGGCCCTTTCCAACTCTCTCCCTCTTCTCCTTCTCTGACTTCCAGCTGCACTGCAAACACCACAGGTCTCATAAAAACTTCCTCTTGAGTAATACTACCAAGGAAGGATCCACATATACCAGTTACACTTTGTCCTTGCACAGTCTTCCTGCAGCTACCAGTACCATTGTTTGGCACTCAGGAATACCTGCTTTGGGCATCCCAAACTTTTCCCTTGAAAGGAATCACTCTTCTTAAATACTTTGTCCTTGATTCTCTCGGTGATATTAACATTGGTATTGTTCCTAAAGAAGCAAACGGAGCATGTGCAGAATGGACCAGCTTGAGATGCAATGATTAAAGGAGGTGCTAAGTTGTGGAAAAGCATATGAAGTAAAATACCCTTGATAGAATATTTGGCCTAAATGTGATTATCTGGTACCTTTTGTGCACACAGGCAGCCTTGCTCACTGAGTAGCAGGAAGTATCCCTAGGGGTTTAAAGGGAACTGATCAATAAGATACCTTGCATGAGTGGAGGAAGCAAGCGCAAGCCAGTAGAAGTAGCAGCAGAGGCATTACGTAAATCAATGAACTTTGGGCCCACATGTGAAACCCCAGCTCCGAGAAAATCAGTAAGAGTTTGGGGATTTTGGCTGGGGGTGGAGAGGTTTACCACACAGCTTATTAGGCAATGTTTCTACCAAAGTGTAAAACTAAACTAATTTGCAGAGCCAAGGGCTTAGAACAAGAGAAGAATATCTCCCCCTGTATCCAAGGTCCTATGTACAATCAGCAATGACACCCCTGGAAGCTAAACCAAGAAGTTATAGTTTAGAAAATGCAACTTCTCAGAGACCGCCCTGGTGGTGTAATAGCATTCCTGAATAGCTGTTGTAACGTTGTTAGAACAGCGCCTCCGGAATGCCAAACAAGGTTTCAGCAATTGTTAATCCTCTCAGTTTCATTTGCTTCTTCCTAGGGGACTGCAAAATTATCAGGCTGTCCATTTCTACTCCTCCTCTTTGCCTGATGTCTGAGAGCAAGGTCCTACAATCTTCAGTGCCTGCAGAAGCTTTGTTACTGGTGGCACAGAGATTATAAACAGGCCATTGTGTAGGGACAGGGTTTAAATTGGACTCATAAGGTTCAGAACTTGTTTTTTCAGTTTGTGAGGTTTTTATTTATTTTTTTTCCCAATCATGTAGTCTCTCTTTTAACAGCTATGCTCCCCCTAATGCTAGAAAAGGAAAACAGCCTTCTCCAAGTCAGTGCTGTCTGAGAGGAGATGTAAAGATGCTTGACACACAGACAGGCCTTGCACACCCTGTGGAGATTTTTTAGCCTTAAGTTTCATCTCCCAGCATGACTTGGCCAACAGAAGAAACCAAAAATGGGAAGTGTTGCCTGCTAGGCACAGCTCTGTGCTATGCTGTGAACAATTACACCTTTTCTGCTTTAGCACAGAAAATGGATCACAGTTGTGATTTCGGGAGGAGGTCATTGGCCCAATTGCTCAATAGTGAGAAAGGGAAAACTTTAGCTGCTGTTCTGCCAAAAAAAATAATCAAAACCCAGCATGAGTGAGTCTGAAGATACACACTGAAGTTACATACGCTATGCGGTTCCAGATGAGTGGGCATGTTAAAAAAAACCACATGCAAACACAAATTCAAAATAAAACAACTTAATTAGAGAAGATAAAGTAAAATCAAGCATCCTCAGCCCCACAAAGCAGCTGTGCTGGGGAACACAGAGGATCCAGCCTCCTTGTGCCGGCACATGGAGCCCACTGGCAGGGATACAAACAGAGCTACACAGAGCTAGAAGGACACACTGACAAAGGGTCAGGTCATGTAACAAGAACATGGGCAGATAATGATAGGAGATGGGGAAGAGTTTTAAACTAAAGGAAGAGAGATTTAAATTAGATATCAGGAAGAAGCTCTTTACTGAGAGAGTGCTGAGGCACTGGAATAGGCTATGGATGCTCCATTCCTGGGAGGCTCTGTTCAAGGCCAGGCTGGATGGGGCCCTGGGCACCCTGATGTGGTGGGTGGCATCCCTGCCCACAGGCCAGGGAATACTCAGTCTAGCTGCAGTACAGCATCCTCCATCACAAACACTGCAGATCTCAGCATGATAGCGAGCAAGCAAAGAAAGAGAAGGCAGCAAAGGCCTCTTGATGTCCTTACCCACTGCAGGGGGCAGGGGCTTAAAATCCCCCACTTACCTGTTTCAGGTACAACTCAAAGTAAACATTTCACTGTCACACAAAATAGAAGAGGGGAGGACATTCTCTTTAGGGGAACAGGTTGAGGGTGGTGGACAGTAGGATAGGACACCTGCTGTTGCTGGCTCTCCACCAGCCCGAGGACATGCATTCCCGTCACCACCAGGATAACAGCTATCCCTCCCTCCCCACACAGTGCAGACTTCACCTCTCTCATACAGCCATCCTGGCAGGTGGGAAGATAAGCCAGGAAAACTCATCCAGGGTGGGCACAGCACCATGCCTCTGGCAACAGAAAGAGCTTGCTGCAGGTCACATCTCTCTTCACAGTGCCACAAAAGCCTCAGCCACCCCTCCAGACACCTTCTGTCCCCTACTCTCACCAGCTGAGAGAAAAAAAGACTACTTCTGTTTTAGCTAATTTTAAACCAGTGAAAGCTGATTATTGCTTAGTAAGCCTAATCCACGCCTGCTCTCTAAATAAAAAGGAAAAAACATATACCTTTTCCTTTAAATAGCAAAGAATAGTAGACTAAGACAAGAATTCTTCAGAAACTACGAATCAGAGGACTTGATGAGAGCTGTCCAATTTGAACCTCCTTCTTTCTAACTACCATTGCAACCAGGAGTTGAAATTCTGCTGGACTAAAGCTTTCAGCAGAGCATGGTCAGCTCTGTGCTGTCAACACCCTCATCCTGCAGGCTCACACTTCGAAAAAAATATTCCTGCATGTCAGAAGCAGTAAATTTCAAAAGCAGCAAATTTCACAAGCAGCAGCCAATGAAAAATCATGGAAACTTAGGTGTCTATGACAGCTGGAACAAAGGTTTAGCAATACATGGCATGCTGTCTGCATCAAACCACGGGCAACAGATGTACTTTGACACCAAATCCTCTTTCTTCACATTTTTCACATTTAGGTGTATTAACTGAGTAAGGGCTTCCTCCCACATACCTATTTTCCGTGGCCCTTAATGCATGGCATTCTGCCACCCAGAGAGTAAAATGCAGTTACCTTTTTCTTCAGGTCACAGAGCAACTCCAGCCACGCTTGAAGCTAAGCAGTCTCCCAGCTGCCACCACTTGAGTCTCATAGCAGTTGAAGCTGATTTAAAGGCAGCAGACAGCAAAGTCACATCAAGCAAAACTGATCCATTTCTCCTGCAAAATTTACACATGGAAAGGCAAGGGCAGGCAATAACAGTCCACAGAAGAAGCTCTTCTAGAAGAATTGTGCAAGGTGCAGAGCTGCACCAAAATGAAAGCAATGCAAGAAGGCCGCTAGGTTGCCCACATGCCCTGGAGACAGGGGAAGGTAGCAGCTTCCTCTGCAACCATTACCTGTCTTAGCCCTGTGGCAACAGAGTCAGAGAAAAAAGGGCAAGATCTGCACTCTCATTCCCCTTCTCTCTTTCTGCAGATACAAATACTCAGATTTTCAGGCTGCTTTTATGCCTTCCCATGCTTCATCACAGCAAATATTTGCAGGAGACACAGTGCTTCTTTTTGAGCCATCTCCTCCCCCTTCACCTCTTCTGCCTTGTAGTCTTTGCTTTTCTATTTGTATGGTTTGCAGGAAGGATGAAGTTGTTTCTCTCCTTACCCTCCCTGCAGGGGTGAAACCTGACAGGTTTAACCTAAAGCCATCACTTCTCTATTGCTGTCATTGTAACAAACCCACTCTTCTTTCTCAGGGTTTTCATCACAGATGCTTACCAGATAAATTTGGCCTACCTGTGCAGGGGTGAATGAAACTCTTAAAAGACCTGAATTCCTTAGAATTTAATCTACAATACAACTTTTAACTAGCAAAATGGCACCTGCACATGCTCATAGGTCTATAATCCCTAACTGAAAAAGCTTATATTAATCCTGCAAGGCTTAAAGTCAGTTTCAGATACAAACTGAACTGAGTTAACCAGCAGTTCCATGGATCCAGCTGTCTTATTCCAGGGGCAGACACCTTTTCTAATACAGGCAAGATCTATATGAGTAACACTTTGATAAACATCACCCAGTCTGGTCTGGAGGGGGTTTGTAATTGTTTGGTTTGTTGCAAAGAGCCACAGAGACTTTCTTGTGGGCCTGTGAACCAAAGCAGGGAGTTTGATGAGAACAAAACAATGAACATCTGGGGCTTGGTGACATACGCTGACAGCAGAAAAACTGCAGATGGGTGCCATCACCAGTAACAAGATGTTATAAATGTTCAGAAGTTTGAAAGTGCTTTTCTTCACGAGTAGTCATATGCTGGAGCAGTACTAGTCTGCTCCCCTACAGATACCAGCATCTTCCAATCATCTCCAGTGCAGCTGCTTTATCGTTATTAGCAGACTTATTATCGTTATTGTTGTTCACAGAGGAGCAGACTAGTCAGGTTATCTGGCAGCCCTAAAGATTTCTCCTTCTGACAAATACCACATGTTCTGCTCTAGGAAGGGGCTAGCCCTTACTTGGAACAGTAAAACAAGCCAAGTGGTAAATAAATCTAAAGTCAGATCCAAAGGGAAGCCTCCCAGTGTCAGGCTGATAGGTGAGTTTGAAACCTGAACCTTGACAAAATAATAACTGACAGCAGCTGCAAACCAGAGCTGGCAGAGCTGGAGGAGTCAGGTGCACTTTAAAAGTGGGCTTTGTCTTTGGTTGTGAGAAAAGGAGTGATCTTGGTTTATATCATCTAAGGCAAGATAACTAATGCAAGGTAGGTGAGTGAGCAGCAAGCCAGTTTTATTTTTAACAAGAACTGGCAGTATGAAACAACTGATTGGCATCATGCAGTGAGTGCTTAGACCAGTGTGACTCATACTGAAAGGACAAACAGTCTCTGACAGGATATGAACTATCACGTACAAGTAACGTCTTCTTTTTCCCCAACCAAACGCATGTCCATAAAGCCAGAGAACAGGAAGGACATCCTACCCCCTGGCGTAAACCCACCTGATGACAAAGAACATCTGTCACTATGCAACTTTTCCATGGAGCCATTTTCTATGGCATATAGACATTTGCAAAATGACATCCTGTGGCAGATACCACAAATGGTTGATTGGGGGAGAAAACACTTTGGTCTTGTGATTTCATAAGACAAAAACCCCTTTTCCATTGGCTTTCCTTGTGCATGATTGAGTTTTAACCTGACCGGTTACAAGAAGAAAGTAAGTTCATCCATTCACAGTTAACTCACATGTAAATAGTATTTCGTATATATTCCCACAGTCTCTTGGCAGCGATGGCAGCCTCCACTGCAAGAGTGCCTAATCACATCTAAGGAAAATTATGAAGTCACACTTTGAGCACCATCCTTGAAGTCAATGAAAATATGTTTACACCCCTAGTGACATCTGACAGCAAAGGACCTGTTCAGATTGCTTTAAGAAGATGTTCTGCCCTTAGTCAAAAAGACGAAGCCCTAATTACAGTCCCAGAAACCTGAGGATCAGCAGCCAAGTTCTTTCCCTTCCTGTCAGCTCAGAGGCTGGCACAGCAGGTTCAGCAAGAAGCAAACTGAGCACCAGTGGTGCCTGCAGGACTGCCTTGGTCTTACCTCAATGCTCAGAGAGATGCCCTGTTCCACTTTGAACCTTGATTAAAGCCGCCCAGGCTGAGCTGTCAGCATGACTCAGCAGCAGCACTGATACCCAATTTTCACACTGAGCTTCTCAACCTTGAGCACAGTTTGCAGCTGCATTACAGGTCTCTTCAGAAACTTTATCTAAGATAAAGGCACCAAACACAGCCTGTGCATTACATTAGGGTCCATAACAAATACAGCTACCTCAAATCTGAAGACTGAAATAAAATGCAAACTTGGTGTACCTATAAATCTTACAGTCTCCTCCTCCTCTTTATTTTTTCAAAGCAAAGTAGGTTATAGCTGGAATTCTCTGTTATTTGAGCTGATCTTCAATCACTTCTTGAAAGATTTGTATCCCTTTACTCTTAGACTGTAGAAGATGTATCTTCGAGAACTTATTATGTGGACTGGCTGGTATTTTTGTAAGCTTAAGAAATAAGATTTTTTTTATTAATAAATTACAGTAAAGATGCATGAAAGTTAATTTTATGGAGGTAAGATGAGGCATATTCATTAAACTTCCTTTACTGCTAAAATTTGTGTAGGAATAATGCATGATTAGTTTTAGAAATATTTTTATCTTCAACTAAATTTGTCTAGAAAGGAGTTAAGTTTTCAGGAGGCAACATGATACATCAAATCTGGTAAGACATTTCTTTGGCAGAGAAAAATCAACAGTTCTACACAGAACAGTTGTAGCAATTACATCAAGGCCAGGCTTTTACTCCTTTGCAGACACAGACTCTCTCAACATGGAAACTCTGAAACTTAGAAACCTGAAATTCAGGCTCCAGTAACAGGTCAAATTCCCTAAAAAGTAAAATTAATACCTATGAGAGTGAGGGTTTTATACATATTAGTATTTATCAGTAACAGTTCCTTCCTTTTTGCAAGCTTCATCATGAATTAATTATTCTAGAATAACCAAAGGAAGAAAAAAAACCCCACAAAAACCTTCCTCTCAAGCAGACCCAAGTTTTGCTCTTGTCAGTTCATACTTCTGCTACATTTCCAGGTCAGCCATTCTGTCACCCAGGATAGACAGGATCTTAATTGGGACATAAAGAACAAGCAGAATAGAAAATAAAGAAAAAATAATCAAGACCTTCTCAAAACATCTCTCTCACTTCAGCCTTTCTTCAAACGGCACGAAGTAGGATCTGGCTGACAGCATTTATTCCCGTGAGGGTCAGCTTTAAAAGAAAGAGCTACTGTAGCTACCTCAAAAGACTGTAAAGCTTTCTTTTTCAATGGAGGAGGGAGCCTGGACTCTGGAAGAAGGCAACGTTGAGAGACAGGCGTGTGCTCACCCAGGGAGATGCTCCCATGGAAGTACAGCTCATGCCCCACAGCTGGGGGCCCGCTGCTCGGGCTGCTGTGGGTCCTGATCTGCAGAGCCCAGAGAGAGGGGAATGCATGAAGCTCCCTCACCATGACAGAGAAAGATGCATTTCCATGATGAGTCACCTCTCTCTCAGTGCCTCTTCTATTTGACAGTGTTGAGCCAGCAAACGCTGACTTCCCGTGGCAAAATGCCTGAGTGAGGAGATTAGGCTGCCTTTGTTTATGGCTGTTTCATTTATTAGGTCACGAGGTTCCTGAAGTCATCATGGGGCTGTTTGAAAACAGCAACACACGAGGCCAGAGCACGGCAGAGAAGCTTCCTTTGCAAATATGCACCATTTGCATTTGGTTACTTTTAACTGAAAGAGGACTTACAGCATCAGCAAAGTGAAAATCACACAGTACCTACAGACAGCTCTGCCAAGTGACATCTGGACTTAGTGATATAACTATTAGCAGGGTGCTTGCATTTGAAACAACCCTGGTCCTCTTGATAAGGTGAGGCAGACTTGGAGAGGGGCACATAGTACTACTTTGCAAAAGTTGTGCTAATTATCAGGAGCTGCTCTTTTTTAAAAATTTGAAATCAGATTTTCTGCTTCTGTAATTGCATTCTTTTTATGGCATCCATGGCTAAATTGCAAGACTTTAATTTACATACTGTAACTGTATGGTTTGCGTGGCCCTAGGTGGAAGATATTAAGTTGTTAACCAGGCTTCCAGTACTCAACAACTGAAACCCACAAAAAATATGCAAACTCAACTGCAAACAGGACTGGCAGAGAGCACAGTTTACAAAAAAACAACCCTAAAGCAAAGGTATCTCCCCCTCCTTTCATTAAGTGATAGTTCTGACATGTCTGCCACCAGACTGAATTGAAAGGGGAGGCTCAGTCTGAGTTTTTTGTGGGAAGCTACAGTGACACAAACGGAAGTGCCTTCTCACAATGCATCACTGTGCTGGAAATTCAACTGCTGTGTCAACTTCAAAAACAATATTATAAATTCATTCAGAAAGGGACTCACCAAATTAATGGAGACAGATCAATCAGGAGCTATTAAACATGGCAGTCTTAGGTGTACAGTTTTTGCCAAAAGTGGACAAGGTGTCCCAAAGGAAAAATGACACTATGGATCTTTCATTCCTTAAGCTGTTTCCTAATCATCTGTCACTGGCCAGTGCTGGAAACAGGACACAAAGTTCAGTCAATATTTTAACCAAGTCAGTAGGACACCTTTGCTGTCAGCCTCAAGTTTAAAATGAGCATGGTTGAGAATACAGTATGTGCCAAAGGAAGGCAAACAGCAGAGCTCCTGGTTCCCAAGGGAGCCAGAAAAGTAATTTTCTGCATGGAATGCTCCAAGTAATAAAGTATCTTTAAAGCTTTACTGGCAGTAATGAAACTCCTGCATTTGGGGGAAATTTTGGGTTTTTAAACTGCCTCCAGAGAATAAACAGGTCCTGGATTTTACCACATGGAGAAAAGTAAAGCATATTCCCTTTTAGTGACATTTTAGTCTACAGAACACAAGTTGCTGTCAGGCCAGCTCAGTTTTACAGTTACATATAATTCATTTTTCCTACTTGTACCACAACTCATAGTAATAGATAAGAATTAACAAATATGTCACATTTTTGTCCTCCTACACTGAAGGGAGAACAACACTGACATCAAACTGCATGCTGAAAACAGGTATCAGCATTTTCAAAAACATCCACCATGGTTTATGAGTTACCTTTCTAATCCAGGCAGCTACAGAGAACTGCTCTTAACTATGGCATTTCCAGCTTTGGACTGCGGCAAGGCACAAGAACATTTTCTGCAACAGTTATTTTCCTCTTGAATATTTCATGCCACTTGATAAAAGAAATAAGCTCTCTCAAGGGCTCACTGCAAAAGCCAGCCCATGCCACATCCCCCTGCAGCACAAGCCACATTTTCCAAATGTGTTAAGTCCTTCTTGCTGGGACAGATAGACACAGCTTTACAGGAAAACACAGTGAAGGTTTTTTTTTAGGTGATCCTAAACATGGCAAACACAATACCAGCTGTTGGGAAAAGGCAAGGCACTGCAGGTTTGTGTGTCTCTTTTTACTGGCGTTCCACCTGGGGTACGCTGCCTACTGCTGTATTGCAGAATGTCTGCTTCCACGTGTGTTCAGCGCTGGAAGTTTGTTATACAACCATCTTATTACTGCCTGAGGGCAGATGGCAGCTGGAGGCCAGCACCTGGAAAATGTGCACCTGCAAGTATTTGAGTTAGCATCCAATCATTTCAGCCAGGAAGGAGGTGAGAACAGGCCCAGCTGTTAAACCTTTCCAGAGCCTATCTGGAAAGAATACACACACACCCGGTGGAGCTCCCGAACACTCCTGTGTGTGTGATCCGCAGCCTGCTGCAGGGAAATGTGCAGCCACATTCCCTCAGCAGAGCAGCCTTGCACAAAACAGAGAAAGCAGAATGCCTAAAAGCCAGGGATGGCACTGGATTCAGGGAGTTTGCAGCCCGGGTGGACTGGAGCTGTGGTTACAGTGCCTCTGGCATACCATCTCCCCAAGGGAGCACATCATCCTGCTGCATCTTCCTAATATCTGCCAGTTCTCTGTCACTGAGGAGTTCCTTTTTCCAGGGCAAAATTCCTAAACCACACATTGCTTTCCCTGCCTCTTTCTAGAGCCTCTGCAGCAAAATCTAGACCATGATAGATTGTCCCTCTGTTGCTTAATGACAAAGCAAAAATAACAACAACAACACCACAAACAAACAAAAAAACCCAACACTTTGCTGAAAGGAAAAAAAAAACACAACAAACTAAGTTTTTTAAGCTGTCAATGGCTGTTTTCTCCACGTGTAACAATGTGGCAAGAACGGGACAGACCAAATGCTACAGGGCTGAAGTTGATGGAAAACAAGAACTCAGTCCTCAGGGTTCACTGAAATTTGTAAAAAAACCCAAACCACTAGGTCTCACTAGATGACCAAAACAAAAGATTTAAGTAGCAGCTTTTCTGAATTGTCTCCCTTTCTACAAGGCCCGAACTCAACTGAATTATTTTTCTGTAAAATATCACAGAGATAGAAGAAAGGTAGGGAAGCCCTGTGATTGCATTTTCTACCCCAGCATTCCCCACACAGACATGAAGACCAGCATGGATTCTGGAACACTATCAGGAAGTGACAGAAAATTTTCTCTGCCTTTCTTCCTTTCATGTCACTCCAGAGCCTTCTGCTAACACCTGAGCTGGACACTAGACCAGTGCTACGGCAAACTCCAGCCAGAGAGGAAAAGTCTTTCTTTTCTTGTCTGGTTGAGTACTGATGTTTACAAAGGGACATTGCTGCACAGAACTGCAAGCTTATTTTCTTTCCCACTTAGTCTTCTGCAGTTAAAAGGCCTTTACAGTCAATTGTCTCAAGGGAGAGCTCAGACTACAAACTGGAAAATATGAACTGCCCTGTCCAACACAACCATTTCAGAAACTCCAATTTCTGTCCACTGTAGTAAGGGAGCAGCATGGGGTGAACTGGAAAGACCAAAAACATAGCATTAAGATAAGCAACCAATAAAACTGATACAGCAGTCACCTCACACAGCAGCTGGAAAGGAGAACTATAATGTTTAGGACAAAACCTATAGATTTTAACAGCATTTTGGGTTGACCACTTCAGATCCAGGAGAAGCTGTTTCAGTGGTTCAGTAGTTCAGTTGCTTTTGAGTAATAGTTTCACTGTCCTCCGGCACATTCCTGTGAGGATGCTCCTGTATCTGCTGCTGGCCACTCCCTCTCCAAGGAGACACTGCTAGGCACAACTGAAAGAATGCCTTTACTATGTGCAATCTCCATTTTAAGGTTACAGTTCAGCTTTGGAAAAAAACCCCTCAAACCAACCCCAAATAAATGCACCAGGCAGCAAGGAATCTCTTCTACTGCAAGCAAACCAAGCCCAGCTGCAGCCAGCATGCAGGTGCATTAACCAACGTGGTGCTCCAGAACTGCTGGAAAATGCTAGTGCTCTAATGGTGCCAGTAATAGTTACCACTGAGCACAGCTCAGCAATGCTGGGGAAATCCTCAGAAACTGTTATAAAATGGCAAAAATAAAGCCTCTGAAAACTGACTCAACATAGGGAAGAAACTAGGATTTTAAGGCAGAAGTATTCTCAAACGTCGTTAAGACCTGTACAAACCTCCTTACAAACTCCAGACCCAGCACTGCAAGGCACAGCACTTGGCAACAGGACAGCCAGCAAATGATCTCACTGCAAACCCCTCACGCTGCCAAGGCATTTTATTCCCTTGCTGACAAGTGCCAATTCTGCTCCAAATTCCTTTAGGGGGCAGGAAGGCAGATCTAAGCCATAGTTCAAGCTTATCTGTATTAAAACAAAGGCATATCTACACTCCAGGATTTCTAAAAAGCTGAGTCTCTCTTGTTCAAACCTAGAAAAACTCTAAAATTAAAGGCAAGAAGTAGGACTGAGTTGCCTCAAGGTAATTTAACTAGAGATTACCCTAAACCATACAACCTCTAGCGCAATTAAGTTGTAGCCTCAAGAGCATAGAAGAGGAAAGGTTGGTTGGGTTGTATTCCATCCGGAATTAATCCCGTTCTGGCAGAACACCTAGAATTTCACATGAATACCCACCTTGAGAGCCATACAAGGGGCAGGGTTAGTGCAACAAGTGCACAGAACCAGGAGCGTGCTTGTACACAGGAGAAGTGCAGTTGGAGGCAATTATGTCGGAGGGTAGAAGTGAACACCTCATCTCTGAGTCCTGGAGCTTATCCGAGATAACCGACAGCACCCACAGCACAAGCTGAGAGAAGAGAAGCAGCTCCCAGCTGCCGAGAGCTGCCTCAGTGCTGGTGTCCCCTCAGCAATGCCATCGCTCCTGCTGCCATGAGACAGCTGTGCGCAGCTGTGCAGGGACAGCTGGACAGCACCGCCTCCACTGAGAAACAATGGCCGAGGAAAAGCAGCAAATCCATTACAAAATCTAAGTCTTCCCTTTGTGTCTTCCACATTTCACAAATGTGAAAGAATCATCTGTTGCTGAAGAAGTCATCCATATCCAAACGTTTTTGTGCAGCACATTGCTCAGTTACTGCTGTTACAGCTTATGACTACTTTGCACCACGGTTACAACCCCCACAAAACACTGGTAAATCACCCGTTTAACGAAGACAAAAAGAGACATTCATGTGGCCTTGTCACACTCACAAACTTTAAATAACACTGAGGATTTGGGACTACTTTAGCAATAATTAAAGGAATACCAGGTTCTTGTTGGGGAATTTACCTTAAAACTCCATAAAAGATTCAACCGTCAGTGCTTGAATCTAGCTGTCAATTTTTATTTCTCCCCAAATGACCTCTAAAAAATCCTCATGGCCTGAGGGAGAAAAAATTAAAAATAATCAAACCTCAGTTCTGCTCTTGCTGCCCACCTCCTCCCACCCCTTGAGCTGGTGGGTACAGGCAAGACACCTCTACTGAGGAAGCAATAAACACTTAAGAGACTGTTCTAAGCTTTTTCTTTTTTTACCCAAACAATCTGGGATGCACCTGTCCCCAGATGTCAGCCTGCAAATTTCTCCCTCACTTTTAGGGAATGTACTCAAGGATGAAATTTTCCACGTTCAGGGAATCTTTGGAGCAGCATCTCCACCTCTGGACAGTGGCAGTCACTATTTCCTCACTGTGCAGGAGCACTCTCACTTCAAACACACGATATAAACTGAGGCCACATAGCAAAATCAATTTACAGCCAACTCAAACATCTCCTCTTGTATCAAAAAAACCTCTCTGGCACTGAAGAGCACAGCTGTGCAGTGATAACACCTGCAGAGAGTTTCCTTCTGGCACTGAAGCCCCCAGTGGACAGCACGGGCAGACCAAAGCCCTTCTGTGACTTTCCAGCACTGGCTCCAGCTGTTTAGTGTCTCTGCAGTGGCACAACAGGAGCTCCCATTAAGGGTTCATCTGCACTTCCCTGGTGGCTGATCCACTACACCAACACGTTTGGACTACTCCTTCCTACTGGAGAAACTCTGGTAAACAAGGGAAGAGCAGTCAGCACTGTTTTTGCAATCGTGTTACACCACTTCTGTTTAGAACAAGGTTGATGTGTGGGTGAGCTACAGGAGCCCCAGTGACACACAAGCTTTAAACTGAAGAGTGAACACACATTTCAAAGTAGTTCCACACTCATTTATGTTTGATCTGCGTTTCTCTACGTCCCACAGAGTCAAGAAGCTGAGACATTAGTTCCTCAGAAACTTTATTTTCATTCAAACTACAGAAATAGTACCTTCCAATTTCCCGTTATATTTTCTGCGTATTTGTACGGCTCAGGGCGAGATGCACTGGGATAAACTACCCTGTACATACGGAGGAAGATAAGGCTCAAAAACTAGCTTTACTTCAAAGAATGCCAAACCTTACCTATGAGGTTGGCTCCAACTCTTTGATAACATTAATAGGCACAACATAGGAAGAAAGATTGATCTAAACTACCTATTGTAAGCAAAATCCAATAATTCATTACAGAAAGTCAAAGAAACCTTTTAGAAATAACAAAACAGTTTTCTACTTGTAAAAATAGATTGAGTCATTTTTGCTTTATATACGATATATTCACACACACTTTCAAGTATCATTTTCACTATTATCATACTTACATGGCTAGAGATAAAAAAGGAAATCCCGTAAGCAGATTATTATGCCAAAGAAGTCACACACGGTCTTTATCTGGGTTTAGCAACACCTGGAATTCTCCACGGTATCACAGTGACTAAAAAAGCAGTGACTAGACTCAGTGTAATTTTTCCCTTTATTAAACATGTTTTCGTAAGGCTTGAAAAGCATCAGGATTTAGAAAAATGGAGACAAGAAAAGCATAGGCAGTCATAAACCCCACGCAGTCATAAACCTCACAAATTCACAGCTAAGCTTGTCACACGCTCAGTACTAACAGGGAATAAAAAAAAAAATAAATCTGAGTTATGTTTGGTTAGCAGGCAAACTGATACCAACAGGCAGACTTCAGCTACGATGTTTTTACATTTAAGGCATCACACAAAATAACAAGTTAATGCTGGGAAGCATAACAATCATCATGTGCACAGCCATAATTCACATTTAGCTCTGGACATCAGAACCTGCTGTATTTCAAAACAGAAAGGCTAGGAGGGAATCCCATAGTCTTTTGGGAAAGTGCCAGGCAGACACCAGGCAAGAGAACGAGTGACCGTGGTTTTTATCACCGGGGAAGGAATTTAAGTGCTTATTAAAGGCTTTGCTGCAGTGCTAGAGCCAGACACCTGAAAACAAGTTCTGGCAGAATACAAAAGTGTTAAGAGCTAAAAGACAGAAAATCTGTTCAAGCAGCTGCAGTGAATAGGTGTCCCATAAAGAGATCAAAAATGACAAACCTTTCAGACTGAGCAGCTTCTGGAGCTCTGAAGCGATGATGGAGAGGGGTCCAGCAGGTGCATTCCGTAGGACCAGTTCCACACTGCTTGCTAATGCACTCTGCACTTCTGCCCGCCAAAGAATTTAGATGGACAGGTATGAAATGCCTCAAAGTGAAATAGTTATACCTATTTCCTTACTGGTCATGTCATTTCCATTTGCCTGTTTCTTGCCCAATGGGAAAAGGCACAAATTCTGCATTAAAAAAATTATTTTAAGACCTAAGTAAAACCTAGTCACAAAAAAAATTTGCAGAAACCACTGACTGTTTTTAAGAGGGCAAAGTCACCTAAAAGTTAAGTGCCAGGCAGCCTGAAAGCTTCATGGTTTTAACTATCATACTCAACTGTTTGGTAGAGTACTTAAGTGCAGGATCTTCTTAAAAACTAGTTTTAAAACCATCAGGCCTAGACTCAAAAATAAAGCTGCTTGGAAACACGGGAGGTCACATATCAAAGGGAAGATCCATGTCACTTTCAGAGACTAAAATGCAATGTTTCAGGATTTCTTTTGCATTTAGTAAGGGTCCCAGAATGGAGTCCAGAGTACTTTTTCCAAGCAATTTAGTAAGAAAGGATTCCATTAGGTAGATGGAAGTTTTGAGCTCACTCCAAGTTTGGCTGAAAGCCACTACTCCAAATTTCCAGAATTTGGGTAACATTAAAGTTAAGTTTCCTGAGCTAGACACAACTTGATACACAAGACAGTGACAGCACAGCAGGACAAACAGAAGTGACAATGAAAAGCATTGCACAGCCCAAGACTTACATTATACCCAGAAACTGCCAATTCACACATACTCCTCATCTGTTGCCTCGTCTTCGCAGGCTGTATTTTGGCATATTCTTACACCACTTCTAACACAGCAATTTCTGCTGTCTTTCCTTGCTCTGCTGGTTTTGTAGCACATAACCCCACTTCTGAATAGATACTTTAGACATTTACTCTCTAGTCTTCCCAGGCTTACTAAAACCACACATGGGTAACAGCCACCCCTTTAGCTGGGAGTTTAATGACACTGAATATTTTGCATCAATACGAGATACTTCAACATTTACTGCTTTGTCCTCTCCTGAGCCTGTGGCTGTTACATTAATACGCAGAACGGAGAGCTCTCAGCTTTCTCCCTTTGCACACAAATACGAACTACACCAGTATAATCAGAAGAACATTAGTACGCAGCACAGAGTGATTTGCAAGCTGGAGAAAACCAGGTCCATGGTCATTTGCTTCTTCTAAAAGTGAATGAAAGGCATACGCTGTATGTTTGATAAAGCAACCGTGCCAGCTAATTTCCTCTCAAGTCTTCTAGAAACACTGCAATTGTCATGTGAGCAGCAAAGAGCCTCAAATCAACCTACCTGCAGTTTTCATACTACAGCGCAAGTTAGCTCGCTGCTTAAATAGGTTCAGGCTCAAAAACCTGGGGCCATACCAGAAAAACCTATCAGTCGCTGTTCTAGATGAACAAAATCCTGCTACCCTAAATAATACTCTGGTCAGTCTTGTAGTGAAATGAAACAAACCCAATACTGTGTAGTTCTCACAACAGCACTCAGATTAATCTCAATTGTCTTTGCAAAAGGACAGCACTACCAATGTTTCCCAATGACACTCCTTTGAGTGAGCCTAGCTGCCATACTCCCAAATTACATACATGCAGTCACCACTCAGGAAGCTGATTCATCTTTACATTCCCAAGCATGCAAGCATTACTGGTGATTAGCTGAAGCTGGAAAACAGGCATGGACTGCTATATTCTACTATCAATGGACCTATTAAACAAACCTGACTTGCTTTGCACACCTGCTGAATCAGGACAGGCAACCAGTTACACAAGAATCCACAGAAACCAGCACACAAAACAGCCTTGACAGCTCTCTCCACATTCACCAGCTATCCTGGTTAATGACCAATACTGAAGGCATAGTATCTTTAGATAGAGATGTCTACTCTTAAATGTTTCTATTAAACAGCCATAATAATGATCCAGACATTCTTGGCATGGTCTGATATGCTCCTTATGACACATTTCTGATCAAATGTGCAAGAAAAGTGTTCAAGTCTATTTCAGCACACAGACACTTCAGTGCCTTCATCAGGCAGATTCAACTGAAGCTTCATTGCCAGTGACTAAACTTGTTTTAGTAAGTTACCGCAAAGATCAAAACCCCAATAAGCACCTGCCTTAATACTTAGCTGAAGAAAGGCTCCATAGCCCTGGCAAGATCTTTAAGTACAACACTAAAAAAAAGCAAGAAACTAGCAATTAAGCACTGATTCTGCTGCATGCTCTGCTTTAAAAGAGTGGAAAGAAAAAGCCTCTCATCTTTTGCTCAAAATACATGAAACTCAACTCTCAAAATCTCCTCCATCCTATAAACTTCGAAGTTAACTTACAGCTCTCCTGGAGTAACTTTCAAACAATGAAACAAAGCTTCAGTTAGTAAGACATATGTAATAGCAGGCTATCTAGATACTCATACTTTTATTTTGTAGCCATGTCTCTGGTACGCTCTACTTGTACTTTATACAGGCATTATATCCTTAGAGCAGAATCACTCACTAAAGCACTTTTAGTGTGAGCTCCTACCTGAAACTAAACAGCTGTCTGTGTACCCTTTAAATTCTTGGTTGGGCATAAAACAGAAGTCAAAAGAGAAACAACACAAACCATGATCAATTAGACCAACCACTAAGAAAGAACAGTAGCCACATCGATATAATTTCACTTTGATTTAGGGTGCTATCTAATAGGTTTATTACAAGTTTCAACAGACTATAGCTCCAGACTTTATCTTTCTTGGAAGACACTACAATAGAAGCCACAGTAGAGACTGCCTTGTCACAAGAGGTACAAATACTTGCTGTATAGATGGAGAAATAAAAGGACAAATCTAGTTGTCTAAAAGACAATTCACTGTACACATTTTATTTACAGTTTTGTACACTGTCTTAGTATGAATGGGACCGCTTTTCTACTTGAGCCATTTTAACCAAAGCAAAATAACCTAAGTAATACAAAGTGTTAAAATACAGCATAAGATACAAAAACAGACATACTATTTCTAGTAAGGAATGTAAATTATGGTGTTACATTAAAAAAAATCCACATTTATGTTCAGGAAATCACACAAAAAGATCACTGATTTGACTGAAATGCATAAATCGGTAGCAAAGCTTTGATGTTACAAAAAAACCAAAAAATTACCAAAGAATGCACAAAATTAATGTTTATTCCACCTTTGTCATAGTCCCAGATTCTTCACCAAATGTTACATGAGCAAAAACAACTGAAATCAAAATATCACTAATGTTATCAAATAGGGAAAACAAATAAATTAATCTAGCAGCCATCAGCACAGGTTACAGCAAAGATGATGCTGTATAAAAAAATTGCTAGAAAACTGTATGCACCTTACTCTTTTCCAAACCAGCAAAATCTTACTGCATACAACGCAAATGTAAAACAGAGTAATTTCCTGCAGGTACAGAAATGCAACTTCTTTTCCGAATACTGTGGATAAACAAATTATTTTTTCCAATAGTAATGTTTCTACCAAGCTATTACAGAGTGGGCCAGAAACACACTTATGGATTTGGGGGGTGAAGTGTACTAAAATTCCGATTGGTAACGGTTACTTCGGCCAAAATAGAAAAATTGAACATAGAAGTACAAGACAAAGGCGAATGAGACTTCTCACAAATCTTAGCAACATTTAGATGGAAATCAAATTTAAATGTAGTCCACTCTGCTTTTGTAGAGGCTTTGGTTCAGCTCCCAATCTCGATTGCTTGACGCAGTCTCCTATGAAAGAATACTCAGAAGGTGTCGTCTTAAACAACAAACCTATTTTTAGTGGTGGAGCCGCTCTTAGTAGCTGTGTCTGCATGGGACTGATAACCAATCACTATCTTTGGAGGAAGTCCTAATCTTTCCTTGTATACTCTCCTGGAGAGGAAAAGAAATAGAACAACAGTTTAAGCAAAGTCCTTAGGAAGGAATTAGTATCAGGACACCTGCTTTTAAGATCTGTGGGCACCATCGAAGCGTTGCCTACTTAGAAACAATTTCTGAGATATATATATATAAGGACTCAAAACACGATTTTTCTAGTGTATTGCATCTAAAATCCACCTATAGTTTTGTAAAATGACTTACCAGATATAACAGGACAAGCTCTTGCAAAAAATAATTAACAGGCCTAAATAAATGCATAATGTAGGGACTCTATACTGCATTCACGTGATTATCATTAATACCAGAAAGCTGTATTTCCACATACAGAAACAAAACAGCCGTGGAGAACTCATGGTTCACAATTCCAGAACTACTAGAATGATAAAGTCACCCGAACCAAAGAAAACAGCGATTCCCCAGAACAGTCAGTTTTAATCACCACACACACTTGGCTGCACAGTTGCTGTCTTTCCTTTAACTACTAGTAGAAAGCAGACCCCCACAGACCTGGTCACAGTCACCGTACCCAACAGAAGCTTTCAGAAAAAACAGCTTGGATTTAAGTCTTAAGAGAAAGAAGCAGCAGTACCCGTCAGACACAAACACACACACAGTGTGCCTTAGCACAGAGTGAGATGCAAGTCACTAATGGCCATTCCTATCTCGAGTTAGGGTAATATGGGGGCCAGTGGTCAACACAGCTTACCTTGGTCCTTGGGTCAGTTTGCAAAAATCTTAACTTTTTCACGGCTCTCTAAAGGACTCAACTCCTTAGTTAATGATTAATACCATGCTAAAATGCTGTCTGATGCCTACTAGGTTTATTGCAACGTTCTGGTACCAGAAGATGAATACCATAGTTTTTCTTCTTCATTATTAAACACTTAACCATTTAAGCCTGAAAACATGACTGTATTAATAAAATTGTTAGTAGAAGGCAGACACAGATTCTTAAAGGCCCAAATAAGGCATGCGTCAAAAGAGACATCAGGTAGGGAAAAAAGTTAGTAAGTTCAAGTTTGGCTTAAGACAGATGCACTATGTCAGGAAGATAAATATTTCCATTGGTTTGCATAAGGTAAGTGGCCTACAGTGATAAATTTAAAAGCAAGTTATTTCAAAGCATCAGTACTACAGAATCCAATCAATACTTGTGTAATTAGTAATTGTAATTATGTAATTGTGTAAATAATAACTGTGTAATTAGTAATACTTGCTCAACAGTAGAGCACAACATGCTTATCCTTAGCACAGACTCATGATAATCTGAGATAACTACTGTTGCTTACTAAAACAAAGACTACAGCATGCTATTACACAGGTCAAATAACCCATGAATCTCAGCATTGTTAATCTGTACTTCAACAGTGCTAAAAGGTAGGAAAACACTTGTAGAGTTTCACAGCACATCACTGTGCAGCTTTTTCTTTTCAAATTTAAGTACATCCTTGTGTGCTTAAGACTTGCAGCACCTTTCCCCCCTTATTTGTAAGCATCACTTTTCCTGGAAAAAGATCTTAATCAATGCTCCACTCTTACTGACTACCCACCTTTACAAACTGGCAGGCTGGAACAGATGGCACATTACCTACAGTTGTTAATTACAATGCCTCATTGTGAAATGAGAATTTTTGCCAAGACTTGTGTATGGGCATGTGTTAGTAACTACTCCGTAGTGCTGCTCTACCTTCACTGTAGTTTAGAAATGAAGAATTGAACAATTTGGCACAGTCACTTAACCTTGGGATACAGCTCTGCATAGGCTCCACTTGCCTGAAATGCCTTCTCTATCAAGCTAATTGGCTTTACATGCACGGTTACACTTCATACAGTCAAGGCACCGACCACGTTACTTACCCTATATGCGTAACAGCATCCCTGTTTTCACATTCAGTTGTCCATATTGCTATTTTATCACCCTTAGTTCTAACATTAACAACAGCACCACACACATCATCACTGTAGTCATCGAATGACTCCCCAATAAGGCACAGCAGCTGTGAAAGAAAGGAGTTCAGAGTCAGAATCCTGTTCCGTAGGCAAGCACTCAGTGTACTCAAGGACTGAGGAATACATTTTACTGCCTACAGCCACTTGCCATACTGCAATCATTTTCTATTTACTGCAGTGTCTTCTTGAAGTTCCAAATATTACAAGTGAACATAAACTCTAGTAGGGCATCTTCCTCCTATTCTGAATTTTCCATTCCTCCTCCGCTCCCACCTGCTGCAAGTTCTGACACAGCTGATCATTTATACAGCACTGCCTTCCACCTCATCCTCCCAATCCAAAACAAGAGAAGAATTAAAGCACTGTATTCTTCTTTCTACAGTACACTTAACACAGGTCGACCAATCTGAAATTTTGGTGTCTGCACCCATTCTCGAGGAAGAAACTGTTAAGAACTATATGCACGACACCAGCTATATAAGGTTTAACTTCAGTGCTGAAGTCTTGTCAATTCAGAGGTAAATCTGACAGCAGCCAGATGAAAAGTGCTATCCAATGAAATGTTACTTCCTATCAACAAAGGAAGCTTCAGCATTTCCATAAACTCTAAAGTGGGCATCAATGACCCTGAACAGTGTTTAATGCAAGTGCACTAATGCAAGTGCACAAGTAACACAAGATTCTTCCTTACAGGATTCTAACAGTGAAGCTTGGAGTTGGCCAGAAACATTAGACTCAGCTGGGTCACAGCCCTATGCAACGTGCTGTGAAAGTGCTATTAAAAATCTTCAGCTTGCAACTTGTAAAACAAGCAATTCAGATATTCAAAACTAATGGTTTCTTGTGTTTGAGACAGATTTGCCTAGCCTACGCTGAATTAAAACAAAAATATCCTTCTGCACACTGAAACTGCAAACGGACCCTTGTTTATTTCACTTCCACAGTACATTAAATACACTGCTATTATATCACTTTTCTGGTATCACTTGTAACATTTGGAAATTCAACATGTTTGCAGAAGCAGGTCAAAGCAAGCAGGTCTTCCAGTACCCATTAGACCCACAAGGGCTGGCTTACTCAAGGAAATACAAAAAGGACAAAGTGTGCTAACGAATAAATCAGGTTTAACTAGGCATGCTTTCAGTGTTACACCCAACTGCAGGCTGCACACACTCACTGAGTAATTTAAGCCATAAATGGTTAAGATCAAACCACACACAAACATGCAAAATATTGACCAACTGCCTTAGTTCACATACAAGCAAAGATGACTACCATGCTCAATAAGCACTAGTTAGGTACATTTCTCACGAATGCTGCACAACAGGGAAAAAAGTCTTCTCAAATGAAGTTTAGGTTACAGTTAAGATCATTTTATTATAATAAAAGTTTGTTCCAAAGGAGAGTTATAAAGGCTTTGATTTCTACTGCAGAAAATTGGTTGCATATAATTACTGGAATTAGAAGTGACAGGGTTGTTTTAGGGCACATATCACAGTCACCTGGGTATTTAGGCTCTGTGCCATTGCTCACTGCTAAGCAAAAAGCAGAGCCCTCTAGCCTTTAGTTTACACAGTCTATCTACATGTTTCCAAGCCATATGTCATGGCTATTAGGAGTCAGGACTCACACACGCATTAGGCCAAGTACATGCAGCAGGATGTTAATTTGCTCATGTGCAGTCACACTGCCCAGTACTGTAACACTCACAATGTTCTCTTCAAATCACAACTACAGTGACTACAAAGATCCTGAAAGTTTTGACATTTTGGACACCTCTGCTTTGATTCTCAAGGCCATTTCTCCCTTTCAAAGGGGTGCCATACTCCTTGCCTCTCACAAAAACAGGGACAAAAGAAGAGAGATTTGCCAAGACTGCAATGCATTGTCCTGTCTGCAATCCATGTCCCTAAATCCTACACCCCACTAGACCATCTTGGGCTATTCTGAGTCAGTTTCTAGACAACACATTTTTCTATAACACATTTATTGCAATCCACAATCTCTAGAAATATATTTATGATTCAATTCTATTCCAAGGAGATAACAGCAATGGAAAAAAAAAGTATTTTTATGGTGTATATACAGGATGAATGTGCTATTATTGCCTATCCCAGCATTAAGATAAATACAGAAAGAAAAAAATAAATCTTAAAAGACCTTTGTTCAACAAAGCCAAAACCTGAGAACTATTCACTTTTTAAAAAAGAATTTGTAAAACAAGTTGTTTTATCAATTATTTTATCAGTTGAATCAGGAAGCTGCACTCAAGACAATGTATTATTTTCACAGTAGTTCGACAGCTGTTCTGTACACTACATGGGAAAAGCTTAACCTGTCCTGCAGAACTCTCCCTGTTGCTGCCTTTTACAAGAAAGTACTAGACAGAATATACCCACATGAAGGATCACTGTTGAAAAAACATGTTTCAAATACAGCCTGTCAATAAAATTTAGCTACAGGACACTCTGCTGCCAAGAAGTTAGAAGCCTAGTGTAGCACACCAAGATCAAACCAGTTAAATATATTTTCACACAAACACAAGACTCTTCAGCTGCCACTGGTAAGGCAATAGTGCTTACTGTCTCTAGCCAGAAGCGATCAAGGTCACTTCGTCTCTGCTGCTTGTTTAGTGTAATTAGCCATCGGCCTCCTCGCTTGTTTTTTTCATCTTCCCACATGGGTTCAATCCCATCCTGCAAAGAAAGGCCACAAGTTTAATCAGACTCCATCTCTATTTTCCCTAAAGAACCACCAAAAGGCCAGTGATAACTGAAACAGCAAGTTAAGAGAGAAATGTATAGTTTAAGATACATACCAGAATGTCCAGAAATACTGTCTCACACCACTATCAACTTCCAAAACAACTCAACAAGTGCACTCTCTAATGAATTTTCATTTCTACAGAAACATCATGGCCCAGGCAAAAGTCTTACCTACATATTACATTAAAAAAAACCCTGAGGCAACAGGCAAAGACAACCACCTGCCTTGCCCTGCATGAAACCAGAATGTAGCTGCTAATTTTATCTGGAGTCCTTATTTTACGTCTTGCACTCAGTGCAAGATCAGCCAAGTACTTCACTTATGCATACAGATTATTTCACTTTGGCAGTTTCTCTCAATGACTTTCTCCCCACACAAGGTGAAAATAAGAGGGTTTTCAATGTCAGGGGAAAAGACAGGGGGAAAAAAAGAAAAAAAAAATAACATACCCTTTCAAAAACAAATCTGATCCACATTTTACCAGAGGCCTCGCACTGAAATTAAATGATTCTGCATGTGCTGATACAGCTGCTACTCCCGTATCAACCAGCTATGCTGCACTTAAGAAAGTCAATCAAAAAGTAATTGTCTAGACAGAGGAATTCTGCTAAGAACTGTCCACTAAAAGAACTGCACTACAAAACGTGTGGCTGAAAACTAAGTGTTCAACCTGCAGGATGGAGCGGTGTCATCTCACTGTAAATGTAACACCCTTACCGGCAGCTGCGGATTTTAAACTACTTCATCACCTTTAAGAGGCCCTCTTAAGAGGTCACAACTGAAGGACAGCAGTAAGAGATTGCCCAGAAACCTGAAACAGTTACCAATTCTATACCTGCTCCATGAACTTACATAATTAAGTTATTACTGCTTGACAACAAGCAAACACAGAACAGATACACGTACTTAAAACACATATTTAGGATGCATGCAAAAAAAATACAAGCATTATCCATAGATATACTAATCTCTGAAGGGCCTACAGCTTCTTAAAATTCTAGTAAGGTTTCTCAGTCAGCTTTACCTTCCCAAACCCAAGCAGCATCACCTCTTCACTACATAAAGCTGCTGGGTCTACAGTGTACACAGTCTGCTGAGGAGCCCCAGCCTGTGGCTACATTTTACAAGCAAAGGAGGAACCAGGCACCAGCACTTCAGAGACTATTTAAGTATCGAAATCCAGAAAGGAAGCTGCATGACAGAAGCACTACCAAGAGGTTAGGATTTAACTTAGCGCTCCAATTCAGATCTCCACCCTAGCTGAGGCACGATTTCATGTACACTTTCCCATCAGCATTTCCTATTCACTAGTTTGGACACTCCCTCAGCATGTTCTAAGTGTCCATGTTGGGTGCACTTTCCTATTCCATGCTTAAGTAATAATAAAGCATTTAACTGCCAATGTAAAAATTAATGGTAGCATTGTGCATCTGGCTGGTAGTGCCCATAAGGAATTACCCATAAGAAATACTGGGGAACATTGCTGCCTCCCACAGACATTTGAACTCATTTCACATCAAGTGACAGAGCTGGAAAACCTTTCATATTAGAAAAATTCACACTTAATTGTTTGCACAAATATCTCAAACGTAGAATGAAGACTAATACAGTCATGGATTAAAATCTACTGTCTGTGATGTGTTAAAGCAAGTACTTGCAATTTCAGAAGTAGTGACAACCTGATTTTCAGACAGCACATGTCTGGGATGTCCTCAAAAAAATTAACACCTTTATGACATTCCCAACCATGTTCCTAAATGTCTTAAGTGAAATATTTGGACAGCGTCTTGCTTAGTCAGGAAACCATCCATCAACATCCATAACTAAAGAAAAAGTGTTAGCAAGCCTACCTTAAAGAGCGAGTAGTCACAACCAGGCATTAAATTACTAGAGAGCTGGATATGGTTGTATAAACTATTGGAGGGAAAAAAGCAGGATTAGAAACTAAGCATTGCTTTAAGGTACAAAATTCTTAAAGAATTTAAGACATATGACCAAACAAAGCCCAAAAATTAAGGAGCAATAAAGTTATTTCAGAAGCAATCCTATTTCTTAAGTAGTTTTCAACAATATAAAAGCATCAGTTTTAAGATGTTCTAGGCTTAAAGCAGCAGAATGGTATAGGAACCCCACAACTGTTTATAAACTCATTTCCAATGCTTCTTTTAAACCTAATTCTAAGGTTTAGAACTAAAGTTCAAAGTTATTAGGAACGTAACTCACTGAGCTTTCATGGCAACAACTTCCGTGTCCATGTGTTTTCTACACATTCATGGAATAAGGATAATTGTTTATATTTATAGGGCTACTCTCACTGCTGAGAGTGTTTTTAGGAGAAACATTCAACCTTGCTATTTAATACAGTACTCTAGGTGTGAATGCTGTAGGCCTGATAATTCAAATTAAGGACCCAAACGGCAAGAACAGACGATAGGCAACAAAATACATATTCAGAATTAAATTTACAACCATGCAATTCAGAAAAACAACCAAAGCAGTGCACAGAGTCTCCTCTTCAAGCAAGGAGATAGATGCCTTTTTTCAGCCCTGCACTGTTCGGGTCAGACTTCAGAAAGAGGGCTGCACAAATTACAGCAACCTGTAACCCAAGACCAACTAATATTCAGGCATAGTTCAGCACCAAAAAGAAAACTGATTGATGTTCTAACTATGAGAAATCATGCAAAGGAATTTATAACACCAATTACAAATTTAACAGCTTGCCTCTTTTAAGTTTATCTTAACATTGAAATTTTCTCCCCACTCCAACCACAAATGAGGTGTAACTTAACTGCTGGTGGCTGATTTTATACCTTCACTGCAGACATCTAGATTAAGCACTTCTTTTAATTACAAAGACTGTCTTGGTTATAGAAGCTCAAAAACTTACCCTTAATCAACTTTAATAGTGAGCTTCAAATACTTCAGCTGCCCATCACATACCCCACCACTGTCAGCTGAGTGAACCACAGTTCGCAGTCACCTCCACAGCAGGAATGGGAAAGCTGGTTACAAAGCCCAGAATCCCATTCCCCTGTCACAACTGCACCCATAAAGTTACTGGAAATGCTGAAGTATTTTTCCTCCCTGTGCTAACGGGTCACTGATGGGTCCTATTATTACACTAAGATCCCATCTCTCTCCCTTGCTGATCACATCCCAAAAAAGTATGCAACAAAAACAAGAACCCTACCACTAAATGTAGCATGAAACACTACGATCATATATATAATGCTTTTTTTTCCACTCTCAATTTCACAGCACGTGCATTTTCTCCATGTTTCAGCATTATGGCAGACAAAATCTTGATTGAAGCAAACGTTTGGAAAGCACAGGCCCACCTTCAAAGGCTTTTTATTGCTGTTGGAAGCCTAACCACTCTCACAGAGCTTTAATTTAGAATGAAGGTCATTTCTTCTGCAACCTCTAATGAATTTTTTTTCAAGGATGCCATTAATCTGCATGAATCTCAAGTACTATGCTCCAGATTCAGGCACTCTTGAACATGTGACATGACACAGCAGTCAATTTAATCAAGACGCAAAATGTGGGGCCATGGAAATGGCAATCAGTTGGCCACCAAAATTTACAGGTTCACGTTATTATGAGATAGCTACTGCACAAATTAAATGTTTACATATTTGTCATGTACACATGAATATAAGCAGCACTGCAGTGTTACAGCAAGACAATGTGCATTTAAAGGATGAAGAACTTCTCCATTCACATTTCTTTTAACAGACTTCACCTTCAATTTTGCAAATATTTCAGCTTACACCCAAAAATTTGCAGTTAATGGAGTACTTCAACAGTTTTTTTGACTTGGATATAAGCTATGCCAACAAATCCCAGAATTATCGTGCAGATTGAAAAATCTTTACTTACGCCCAAAAATCTTCAACAGTATCGAACTTTGAGATAAGACGAAGATTTGCTTGCCAGGTTTTGCTCTTGTCATTTTTAAAAAACCAGAGCGCCCATCTAAAGGAAAACAAAATAAAAACATCTAGAAATTAAAGTATATTAAAAAGGTAATTATTTCTATTGTTATAGCCAAACTAATTAGAAACCTTATTATCAGCATAGAGGTCAGTTTTCATCAATAAGCTACACGATCAATTCTTTACAGACCAACACTGTTTGTGCTTCTATTACAAGAACTGTGGCAGACTTTTTCAATCCATTAGGTAAATATTTTAAATAGTTTTGGAATTCTTTTAAGACTCTAAACCTCAGATGTTTCTCCTTGCTGTCACTGCTAAACTGCAATCCCCTACCACAAACAACTGATTATGGTCTAAAACAACACCAACTGTTCGAACTGGGCTCCCTGGCCAGTAATTTCCTTGTAAAGGTTACATAAGCGAATTATATCACTCCAAAGCTATGTATGACATGAAAGCTTCCCAAGCACTCACATACTAGGAAAGCATAAATTTTAAAAGGGAAGCTGCATTACACTTACTAATGGTAACCATCTCAAGTCCCCACAAATTGATTGTGTCAAGTTTTAAAATTAGCATATATAAAGACAAGACTAAATGAAAAAAATCATCTGTGCTGAGTACAAATATCAACACAAAATTGAACCTTTCACACAAAGATGCTCTTTCTGAATCTAAAAAGCATCACTGCAGCAATTTAAAATGCTGGAAGAGGATACCTAACAAGGCATTTAATCAAACAGTTGCAGTTTTTTTCCACTCTGATCATTTCAGTAGTGTTGAAATAACTCAGGTTAGCACTAGAGCAAATTTATCTTCTCACAGCAGAGAACTTTAAGTCACTAGATGTCAATCTATTGTTTTGAGACCCTTCCTGACATTTCAAACCTAGTTTTAAAAGTTTACTCCTTTCCAGCAACAGCCTCACTACCACTTGTAATGAAGTGTCAGCACTAATTTAATCAAGGAAGGAGAGGAAAGAGAAGGCTGGAAGCTGAAAGACAACAAGGAAAATGGGATACATGCAGCATAGCATTCCAGGGAAACATGGTTTTTCATACTTACTCAAAACTTAGCATAAGAGTAAGGTGTAACTTGGTAAAAGGTACCTGCCAACACTAACTACTGAGCATTCCACAGTAACTCTTCAGGTCACTTGGAGAAAATTACTTCCTAGCTGGTCTTTTTAAGCTGTAAGAGGGCTTGTATCTTTCACTAACTTTTAATTATAACTTTAACTACAAGTTTTTACCACTGGCACCTTAATTTACCCAAGTACACAGCAGAATGCAAGGTTTTCCAGTTTTGCTGGGCAGCAGCTTCACCTCAGTGCCAGCCTCTTACAATATACCAGACAAAAATCAACAAAAGTTCTACTTGCCTCCAACTAAAAGCAAAGCCATGCCCTTTTCAAGTACCTGGCTGCGTTTTTAAAACTTGCAAAGATTTTCAGCTTCTGTAAATGCACTATCAGAAAACACTCTGAATATTAAAACCTGGATCAGATTCTCCTTACTCTGCAACCCCAATGCAAAAAATCTCCAGAAAAACCTGAGAACTCTCAAAATACTGCTAGAGAATGTAAGGTCAACAGGAGCTGCAAAGCCACAGGCATTTTTTTGTCCCTGGCAAAACTAAAATCACACTTCTGTACTATTTACCTGTTTTGTAGTGGATGTTTAATGTACTGCTCAGGGCTGGCAACCTCCTGACTAGGTGCTGGCTCGGTTTTCTCCTCTTCTGCAGGTTGGGGGTTGGGAGTGGTTTCCTGTTTGAAGAAAGGAGTTATTAATACATTCCTTCTCTATTTTTATTGAAGTCATTTAGTTCTCTGAAGTAACTTTAGGAAGGGTGAAGCCAATAGTTCTTATAATTTATCCTGATTAGGGGCTCAGATCACATAATGGAAGCACAATTTATATCCCTTTATTCTTCAACACATGAACAGGTCCTACAATAAATACTAACTGCAGGAATTTGCATTCTGCTGTTCAGTGATTTGCTTCCTATGTAATTTGTTTCCAAAATGGTTTACTATACATACTTGTCTAATTCTGAAATAATTTTGAGTGTTACTTCAGAAATATACAATATGTTATCTAGAATATGCACATCTAAAATAAATTCACAGAGTAGTAATTTCAGATGGAAAATTATTTTTAATCAGCTTCTGACAGAGCATCATTTGAAACAGGTGTACAGGCCCTGTTATTTAGAAAAAAATCTGTTAATACAAGTAGAAGATAAAACTACAATTCTCAGATCTAAAATCAGCTACTGCAAGCAGCTAGAAGCCAAGCCAGTGTGTAGTTATCTTTGTATGTGCAGCGTCATCATGAACCAAACAGCAGAATTTAAATACGCATCACTTCTAAATTTCCAAATGAAATAAATGTACTTACTGGTTTAGTATGTATTACATTGATTTCAAGGGTTATTTTTTCAACTTTCTAGAGACAGCTCTAGAAATGTTAAATATACTTTAACACAAATTAGTAAAATATACTCTCTCTGCAGGCAAACCCCCTCGAGCTTGTCATTCAGTTCGAGAAGTGACTGAGTCAGGTTTGAAATTCTAATGCCATTCCTTCAAACCATGGAACACAAAGCTTTATTGTGAGGCCAAGTGTCCCTGCCAGTTACCACCACCTCTCCCTAATCTGCAATCCATGCTAGAATATTACAGAAACATGGAATGAGAACTGTAGCTTCCCTACAGCTAACACAAAAATGCCTATACAGCTGACCCCATGGAAAAAAAAGCACTTAAGTAATACAAATAAAAGCTAACTACAGCAGACTCAAAGACTCTAGACATTTCCAAATGTGGCAATATAAAAGTAGTATTTAAAAATTAATTTAAATTTTATGGTTTTAACAGAACAAATTAACATAGGGGTAAATTAGGTAATGTCAAGTAATTTAATTAATGGAACAGTTTACTCCAGGCTTCCACATGAGTTTATCATCACACCAAGGATGCTGAGAAGTGGAATGGATTTGAAGTGATAACACTGTTCGGTCTTCACACACCCAGTTGGCAAACTCTTCTGGTAACACCTAAAGATCTGTCTTAACAGGGATTTTCTTTTCATTATCAATATATTTAGCATTATTAAGCATGATATTATGTTTTAAATCAGGGAGGTTACTCCTTTATGGTTGAAAATAAAAGTACACTTTAGTTTAACAGCCCACCTAGGAAAACACCTCTTTACATTTCAGAACACTCACATGCACCTGCATTTACAGTGAACGGACTGAAATGCCACGACCGAACAGGAGCACTTGGCCAGTGCTTTGGTTTACACAGCACAATAGCACAATTCCCTTCCTCTTAATAAAACTAAATGCTTTCTGAGGATTCCCCAAAGGGATCATCACTAACAAACCCACAGAAGCACAGCGTTGAACAATCTGTCACATCTCCTCCAGTGTAATACTATAAAAAGCTAAGCAGACCTTCAAAAAAACTTAGTAAGCTCCTCAAATTCTATCTAGAATAAAATTTCTAGTGTTACCCCCACTTAATTTTGGTATCATTCATCTTTAATCATGCAAAACCATCCCACTGAACAATTCAAGACAGACAGTGCACAAAAGCTGTAGAATTCACCAAGGAAGCACTTTAATATTTCCTCCTTCACATTACCATCTGTATTATATTACAAAGAAACAAGTATAGACAACTAAAATTTAAGTGTGGCCCCTTCAGGGGTTTCTAACTGGAAAATTCAGAAAAGTTACATGTGCAAATACAATAACCCTAGAACAAAGATTTTGCTGAAATTCTGGATTAGCACTAGGTTTCGCAATAAAGCTTGCTTTCAGTCACAATACTCTGCAGTTGTGACACCTAATATTCACAACTGATTTACACATGCTATTACACTAGGAATTTTGACATCAAACAGACTCACTCTTGCTGAATGCAGAGCATCTTCCAAAAATAATTTCAGCTGAGAATCTCATGTTTGCTCAGCAACTAGCTTTCAACATACAAAGAGCTAATCCCAAAGCCTCCCTGGTCATTCTTCCAGAAGTATCAGAACTACATAAAATGGAAGAATCAATACAAAGCCACTGAGCACATGCAGGGCTAAACTGTTTCATAACTTCTAACAAAAGACAACGTTGGAAAGGATTAAGATAGCACATCCAGACAAAAAGAAAAATGCCATGAGCCTGAACATCTGCCTAGTACACTGATGGTCATCCTTCACACAACTACATGAAATTCTATTTTTGGACAAATAGAAGACATCTGACTCAGTAGAAGCATTTTACTTAGGCCACCACAGTATCAAACCCCTTTAGATATTCTGAAAGCTACACAGCATTCATGAAACTCGGACTAACCATTATTTCAAGCTCCTGTCCAAAATAGAACATGACAGCTCAACTCCAAGGCCCAGCTAACTACAACCTTGACCCAGGACTGTGCCACTCCCCTCAAAAACTATGCCAGCCAGAACACACTTTTTTTTCAGCACCAGGCTGCCCCATCAAGGATAGCTACAGGTCTATACAGCAGGTGTAAAGTTGGAAGCAGAACTTATTATTAAAAACAGTTTTCTGGCTGGTCTCAGAAAGAAGCCTAAAGCAGGTTATTTTCACTTCCTTCTACTTCCCACAGCCATCAAGGAAAACAGAAAAAGAACCCTTTTAATTTTTGGCTGGTTAATCATTATCAGCTCCTATTTCCTTTCATCTTACCTTTATCTCATTATTCTGACTACTGAAATGAAATACTTGTATACCAAAGCACTTTTTTTTATTAGTCAAATAGAAAGCATGTAAGTTCATTAACTGGTATTTAAAGTCCATTTAAAGTCCTGGAAATTCTACAAGAAACTGCACAGAATTCTGTTCTATAAATATCACATGAATTAGTGTTACTGTCCACATTTTAGCAATTTACAGCTTGAAACTCTGCAATTACAACACTATTAACCAAAGTTAGACTGACTCCACTAGTAGTTTCTGGACTACTTTATTAAAAATCCTTCATACTACTTTACTATTGCTCATAACTAATGTATTCTTTAACCTAAAATTGACTTTACACTAAGTAACCACTGAGTTTGCTGCTTTTAAAATATAAGTAATAAAATAGGCTAGTATTACCAGATAAACTGGAAAGCTTCATACGGCCAATCCCACTTCTCACACACAAGACAGCACATAATTAAGTGACCTTTATTCACTACCCACATGGTTTTTGATGTAGGAATCAGCTTGCAGAAGTCCAGGAAACATTTGCCTTCTCAGCATTTAATGACTCTGCATATCTGCAATTACTTGGATTCTGACACTTGCAGATTTAATTGGTGTTATTTACTCTTTCTCCACAGCACATAATGACCAACATAGCAAAGGAAGGTGTGCATGTCACTGGGACAGGAAACAAAGAGCATTTACAGTAAAAACTGCTCCATCAGGTTTGTCTATTGAGGAGAACAAGCAGCTTGACTAGGTTTTACCAACTGTTTTCCGATGCTGCCCAGACCACATTAATGTCATTAGCTGTCTACAGAAGTTGTTTAGCAAGTTCAGTTGGAGTGCAACAATTATTGCCCAAAAGGACATAACCTAGCACTATTATACACTCTCGGTGAAGGCTAAGAGAATTAATTAGCAGAAGAGGCTTTCCAAGTCTTCTTGCATTAAACCATAAAAATAAGTTACATTCCAGGGTTTTCACACCTTCTTGTTTAGAGTTTCCAACAGAATAAAACTGGATGCTCCAGTTACCTGATGTCTTGGGAAAAACTATTTCAACTACCTGCTGGTCCTTACGCTTCTTGCGGGTAACTGCTACTACACTACAGCTAGGATAATTTCCAAGGCACAAAATTCAAGAGCTATTTATTTCAAAACCTTCTGGACAAAAGAAAAAAAAAAGATTGAAGTCCACCCACAAGCATGGATTATATCCAGTAAGAAAACAAACCAAGTGATGATTTGACACACAACTCTGAAGAATGAATGTACAGTGGTAAAAATCCTATGTAGTACATGTAATAGCAAGTGTAAGCGAGGTACTAATGGTCACCTGTTACCAATTTAACAGTGTGAAGTAGATTTCCAGACACCAGGACAAAGAAAATATTTCTACTTGTGAGACAGCAAGGCCTAATAGAGAACAACTATCCTAACTGTATTCAACATTATTTAGAACACCACAGATTTTTAGAAAGGCAACCACTATTAGAAGACAAACATAGAACCTGATTTTAACTGAGTGACATCCCTTCAAATTACAACAGAAGTAAAACACATGTGGAGGAGGACAGGAACAAAAGTCTAAGTAAAAAAAGTCATACATTTCCTCCACAGTCAGAGGTTTTCTAGGAAATATCACCTCAGGTTCAGAAGATACAAAGACTATTTATAGCCCTCCTGACTTCTGAAAAACGGGTTATATACACTTGAAAATACCCATCAGATTTTCACCAATTAACTCACAAACTTCTAATTAGCATTAGCAAATAGCTTACAAGGAATATCAAATTACTTCAGTATCTTTGTGGTTTTTGTAGCTGCTGCCTAAGCAAGTTGCCCTTGTGCTAACACCTCTCACCCCAGTCTGTACTCTGCTGCTGCCTTTCTACCAGAACACAGAATCTACCCATGGCATGAGGTTTCACACCTAACGTTCTGTCACTTCTAAAGCACTTGGACAAGAAAACTTCCCAAAACTGCTAGGGAGAACAGTTCAGATGATTCAAAGAACAAAAAGCCTCTAGTCTCCCCAAACACTCCTACACAAAAGACCTCCACATTTTGCAAGGATACTGAGCCCCTGGTTCAACAAAGCACAGAATTTTTTATCAGAGGAAAACAAGACACATTCAATCTCCAGAAAAGAATTTAAAACAAAATTGTAGAATGTATGAAAGGTGAAGAGATCACTCTTCAAAGAAAAAGTACTGGATGCACTAGGGGCATGCCCAGTGATTGCAAAGGATGTCATACATACAAGTTATTTGATGAGCAGCACAAAGCACAAGAAAAACAGACCTCTGCAAAAGATCACTCAAACAACTGCTCTGAACGTTCAGGGGAAAAAAAAGACTTTTAAACAGTTAAAACTTTTCTGCCTTACATCCACTATACAGAATCCAGGACAACTGGCACTTCCAGGCAGCTAACACACTCGTGTTATACAGCACACTACCATCTGTACATCACACATTTACATGTTCCTAACATGAATGTCTTATGGAGGAACAGGTTTTAAACTTCAAGGAATGAGGACTACTGCAAGCTAATAAACAGCTTCTAAACTCAAGTTTAACCTTGACTATAGAATATTTCAAAAGTGAAAGAAATTTATTTGAGGAAGAAGTCACATTAATTCAAGTTTAAAGTCTGCATTTCTCTTTCACGATGCAGGCACTCTACCAATATCCCTTATTTAATTCTCCCCTCTATCCCCTCAAAATTCAAACTATCTTTACAAAGCAGCCAAAAGGTGCACATTTTCTCATCAAAATTTTCCCATGTACCTCCACACCTCCAAGTAGTATCAGTAAATGAAACACAGCTTGATTTCATATGCTATTTTTATGCATTTCTTTGAAATAAGCTTGGTATTTTATACACCGTGTGAAATGTAATTATTCAAAATTGCTTTCAGAAAAGCGTTTATCTCAAAAAATTTACAAGATGTCCAACATACTCCTCTTAGAGGGAGCTCCATACTCACTCAGAAATGTAATTTACAATTCAAAAGCTCATGATAGATATTCTCAGTCATTAAACAGCATGAAAGATACATCTATCCTGTATCATTTCAGAAAAATGCAATGAGCAAGCAACTCTGGTCACAGTACTGCACTTCAATGCTGTACTGACTTCAAACAGAGCAGGTCACTGACTATTACAGCAGAAATACCCAGCAACAAGAGCAAGTCTAAACTTACATGCTAACTGTCTGCAAATAATACAAAATAAATACCTTTCAGCCTACCTTGAATTTTAGGAGCTATTATGAACTTCCCAGAATTTTAAGACCCTACACCACTATTTAAGTAACCCCTCGAGGTAACAGCTCCATTTAAATAAAGTTTTGATTCCTACCTATGTATGATTACCATCTTAAACAAGCACTTTTCAAACACAGGTAACTGAAATGTCACTGTTGTACTCTAAAAAGCCAGAATTAAATTTACAAGAATTGCATTTATAACAATAACTGCCATCGAGCAAAAATACAAAACCATGATGCCCACTTCCAGTTTGCACAATGAGGGATCAGATTTATATGCACCAGAAGTTACAGGCTTTGTGCAGCTACATTTTAAAGTCACCTTTGGTAAACTATGTTTACTAAAGCATTACTACTGGTTTTGTTGTTGACTTTGCGGACTTTTGCACGGTGTTACCTGGTCACATTTAATCCTCAGAGGCTGTATGAGCACTTTAACAGGTGACAGTTCTGCATATTCTCAAAAATTAATCTAAAATATTTTAAAGAGAAAAATCTAGATATCACAAGAAAAACTGAGGGTTTTAACCTGTCAGTGTTGCAAAGGTTTAAATCTTCCCTACAGTGAAGAAGTAAACCACTGTGCAATTGGTCTGTATTTATTTAGAATAATCTTGCTTTTCTTAGCAACTTCCATGGGACTCTCTACAGAACTCTAAACTCAAGTTTCTGTATTTGTGAACAGTCAAATATTTTTCAAGCCTCTTAACAAGACTTTCAATGTATGCTACTTTTGAAACCATGATAGTACTGGAAACATCACTGATTTTAGTAGAAGCATGTATTAAAAAAAACCAAAACCAACCCATACTCAGTTGTGTTTTCATTTCCCATGGCACATTCTCCCACCAGGAAAGCATTACAGATGACATTTCTACAAACCCAGGTCCAGATTTAGCAGGTGAGCAACAGAAAGGCCTTCCTATGATCAAGAAGTAATCCCTAACCACACATGCAATTAAATTGTTCAGCTGCAAAGCATGTAGTATTTCGGAAACACTGCACCTCTGACCTCCGTCACTACACAGGTCTAACTTTAGGCTTAGGTAGGACAAGTGAGCCACCTGCAAGGACAGTAAACACTCTATTATTTACTCCAATTTGAAAATAAGGAAGCATAGGTGGTAGCTGACTCCTGAATGCAAATATACTGCAGCTACAGCAAAACATTCAACAACTGCATTAATTACTCAAACTTTGAGAATGTTGCCCCATCTTCCACCTTCACTGGCTCAGCAAAACAGCTCATGGGGAACTGGATCTGGGAAACCAATCTTGCTGGGACATAGCATGGCAAAAACAACAGTTCGCTTTCAGCTACATTAGGCCTGGATCTACCTCAATGTGCAGCTTAACCCTGATGAACAAGGAAGAAAATGGTGCAAAGACAGTTTCTGTGCCAGCAGCACAGCAAAAAAAGCCACAAGGCCCAGTCCTTTACAGTAATTTCAATTCCTACTGGCTGTGAGTATTACAAATTATTTATCACAATTCCTACTAAGCTCCACAGTCACCACAAAGCACTGCGCTGACAGAAAGCCTTCATCTTCGGATATGTGGGCAACAACTTGAAGGTTGGCTTTTGGATGTGAAAACAAGTGTTTAACACTCTGGCTGAAGAACATGGGGAGGGTGCTGCTGGTGGTCTGTCTTGCACTCTTAGTAACTGACACTCTCCCTGTATAGAACTGCTGCCAAGCAATTTGTAAATGATGACCCACTTCAATCTTTTCCTCACAGGTAAAAATATGGGGTTTGGTTCATAGAAGAAAACCATTAAGAGAAAAATCAGTGTCCCTTAAGCAAAACGGCAAAATTAATCTTTATTTAAAACCACTGATTTTCAAACGTTTTTCCACTTGGCCTAAATGTTACAAACCCTTCCCAAACAGCACACTGGCTATTTATTCACAGCTGGTAAACGCAGCAGCAAGAGACCAGCCCTCCTTAACTGTGTTTTCTTGAAATCCTAACAGAGAGTCTTCTGCTGTCCTCTCCTCATGATACACAATCATGTGGGATTAGAATAACAACTGTACTTGGATCACTTCCAGCTGCTCCAGCTTATTATGGAAGTGCAGGCTGGGGCTACGTTTGTAAGACCGAGGATAATACCATGAACATAACTTACGACCTGGAAAAAAATAAAGTATTTAATTATCATGAAAGGTCTAAAAAACAAAAAAACCATCTTCGAATAAAAGATGACACAACCTGAACAAGACGATTTCGTTTGCCGAGTCTCACCAAGCACGCTGTTGTCGCGGCTACCCCAGCAGCGCACCTGTGACTTACCGACCCCGCGCTCCCTCACCGCGGTGCCTCTCCCCGGGGCCTCCCGGGCACTGCGTGCCGGGAACGCGGCCCTTCCCCGCTGCCGGAGGAGCCGCCCCTCGCTGCCCGGCTCGCCGCGGCGGCGGGAACCAACATGGCCACCCCCACCGCGCCACATGCGCCGGGCGGGCCGGGC
>VZTD01005779.1:20685-45938 GCA_013397725.1 Rhagologus leucostigma | reverse complement strand
CCGGCTGCAGCAGCGAGGCCAAGCTGCAGTGCCCCACCTGCCTCAAGCTGGGCATCCAGGGCTCCTACTTCTGCTCCCAGGTGAGGTTCCCCGCGGCCCAGCCCCTCGCTCCGCGCTCCGGGCATGCGGCGGGCGCAGGATCCAGCTCCCCTCGCCGGCTCCCGGCCGCCCGGGCCCGGCCCGGCGTGCCCGGCTCTGCCTCTCTGCCCGCCCGCTCCCGGCCAGCCTGCGGCAGCAGCGCCCGGGCAGGGACCCCGCACGAAGTTCCCCCTCGGATCCTCTCTTGTTGGAGCCGGGGGAGCCGGGCTGGCGGCCCCGGGCGGGGCGGGAGCCCCATTGCTCCTCGTGGCCGCGGGTGATGCGGGACCTCAGCGGCACTAAAGCGCTGCCGGCGCGTTCGTGAGAGGGTGCACGGATGTTCCTGTGCCTGAAGGTGTGCGTGGTCCGTGTGCTCCCCTTAAAAATAAAGGCTTAGTGGGACAAAGTGAGACATGCTCATCAAATTCCAGCGGGTGCGTTTCTCTGCCGGCGTCAGCTCTGGAGTTGCTCGGCTTTGATAGACACCGGGAGACTTGTTGCTTTGAAAACAGATTTTCTTTAAGTTATGAGTTTCTTTGAAAATTATTTGATACTCTTCCTTTTTTTTTATTATTCGCTTTTCATTCCTGACTTTTTTTTTTCTACTGTGTCTTCTGATGTTCTACTCTGAGGGTGCCGAACAGGAAGGCTCAGGTTAGGCCACATGTCATAGAGCAGTCAGCTCCCACGTATGAATTAGAGAACTGAACGTGTTCTGTAGGCCTCGGCCATCCTCACCTGTTACCACCGTGGTAATAGAGTGTGGTCCTTCAATGGAAAGAGCTGGCTGATGGCTGTTGAGTGGGTTTTTTGTTTGTGGGGTTTGTTTTGGTTTGTTTGGTTTTTTTAATTAACTTTAAAACGTGCGGCAAAATACATAGCTTAATCCTTTGAACTTTTTGTATGTGTGATTTCTGTCGAAACCAGTGAGAACATATGTGTTTAGTTCAGAGATTAACACTGACTTTCCTTGTCACAATTATAATTCGGAGTAAAGTCACTGAACTTTTGTAGATACACGTAAGAAAATAATTCAGTCACATGAGCTAGATTAATTTATTAATTCGGAAGAATTTTTTTCTGAGTCAGGATGTTAGCTGATAGTTGTGGTTTGCATAGGACTAGGGGAAAACCCACGTGCTTGTGACACACCCACTGCACAGTTTCTGGTACTTTCCCCTGAAGTCTGTATGCCCTGTGCTGGGAGTCGATGCCAAATTAGAGCAACTGCAACTCAGAACTGTTCTGACAATTCTATATCTCTAGTTCCCATGGGGTGCTTGTGGTTAACTTCTAGGATTTGTTCTGCATTTACTGCGTGTTTTGACATGTCTGATATGAAACTCATTGTAAATGCATCTGTCGTTGTTTATGTACAAATATTAGTTGGTGATGACAAAACCATTTGTTAAGAGACCAAACAGGCCAATGTAAAGAGTTCTAGTTACATCTTCACTCCCCTCCTTCCCATCCCTAACTCAGCTAATTCTATAGAGGATGCAGAGCTTCTTGTTATCTATATGCTAAGTGTAATTCTTTGAAGTATCTGCTACTGTTGTTAGGTAAAAGAGGAATTACTGGAAATACTTCTTAGCTTGTTAAAATAGACTGCTGGATCACTGACTACATGCTTGTAAAGCTGTCCTGCCTAGAAAATGAAATTGTGAACTGCGAATCCCAGTCATCTCACTTCTGAGTGACCTGGGGCATGTTGTGCCTCGCTGTCCCAATCAGGAATGTAGGTAAGCACACTGAAGGTGCTTCGGAGGTTTTGGGGCGATGTGCTGCAGAGAAGGGCCTTAATGACAGCCTGTTTTAAAGACGTGCAAGAAATGCCATGCACTGAGAGAAGAGTCCCTGTGTTCAGCCTGCGGCAAGGACCCCCATTTCCCTCTTAGTAGCCTCTGTGGGGCCCAGCATGGAACTGTCCTGAGGCTCCAGCTCTCCTCATCACCTGGTGTTTGCCATGGAGGAGACTTTGCTGCAGTCCTGCCCTGGTGTCTGGCGAGCACAATCAGGAGGGTGGGTGAGGTGCTGCTGACAACCTGGCTGCCCCTTCCAATAAGGGCATGACAGGTGAAGGACTGTTATTTTCTCTGAACTTCCAGCAAGTTTCAGCTGACAGCAGTGGACTGGTTAGCATCTGCGAAACTTTTCTGGAGTTCTGTCTTGGTGGTTTTCTTTCCATTCTGGTCTTACATGCATAAATAACTCCTAGATAAGCTCGTGAGTGGACCTAGGATGTTATTCCACCTCACAGCACAGCCTGTGTTGTAGCTGGCTTGGTGCTATTCTCTCCCTCCAAGGATGCATGCTTCTACCCTTTCCCTTAAGCTGTCTCTGATTCCTTGGTGAGCCACTTCTGAGTTCTTCAGGAATTTCTTTTAATGGAGGAAAAGCAGTTGCATTAATTGCTTTTTTTGCTGGTTTAACTAGCTGTGCACTGCAGGGTCGTGAAACACTTCAGGAGTGTGCTGCTGAAGAGCAGGCTTGCCCACTGTGGCCCAGTTTGGCCCAGCCAAAAAGTCGGCCTGTCCTTCTGGAATGCAGTGGTGTTAGCCAGGTGTGTGGGCACTTACTTTGGGCTGAGGGTGGATTGGGAGCCACAAGGTATCTGGCATCTCCTTGGCAGGTAAAAGCACCTCTATGGTCATGGACACCAGGTTAATCTGCTTGGAAGCCTGCGATGACTTTTTCATACAGCCAAAACTAAAACCAAATTTGTAGGAATTTATTTTCTCTACTGCTAAGAATAAACAACAAAAAATTGTGAACTGCTGTAGGAAGGTAACCATATGAAGCAATGTGTTTGGATTATAAGTTACTAACATAATTTGCTGAGGAAAAATAGTGCAGGAGGTATAGGACTGAGAATCTCCGTGTAGTGTGGAGATTGATTAAACGTTATTTTTCATGACTGAATATAGAGAATTGAAGTTAATTTCTCAAGTAGATCACATCAAGAGAATGATTTTCCCAGTGGATTTATCATTAGTGTCTCTCCTTTCCTGGAGAAAGGGCGTTATTCTGGTCACTTATTTTTTTCTCCCTCTCTGCATCAAAATGTATGCCTCAACAGCATGCCCTGAAAATGCTTATGCTGAAGTAATTTGACGTTCTCTGAGATTTCTTTGAGCCAACACTTGTTTCCTCTCTGGCTGTTGGGCACCTTGGAAACTGGGTACAGCTGCTGAATAATAGTTGTGCTTGTGGGTCATGGAGGGAAAGGGGGCCATGTGGCCAAGTTCTGGACTAGCAGGGAGGTTTTGAAATGGTAGTGGAGACAATGTAAAAATGGTTTTTAGCAGCAGAGGAGCTCTTGAGGTGGTCTGTTGAACCCTGGGTGGTTTTTTTTTGCCTTATACTTCAAGGTGTCACAAGAGGAGCTGTTCTGCTGAGGGATTCTGTCTGCTGTTAATCCTTAGTAATATTTTAGGCTAGTAAATCAAGTACTGTCGCTACCAGCTACCTTTTTTCACAATCTTGTTTTCTTTTTTTTAGAGGCTTTCTGCAGTGCTGTGTGTGTTTATCATCTTAGGGTGAGATACAGTAATTCAGTCTATCTTCTGAATGCAGAAATAACACAAATGTCCAGTATCACGTCTCAAGTGTAGTGTTTATCTTGCTCAGATGAATTTTGTGAAATCTGCCCTATAGATACAAGTAATTTGTGTGTACATTGTATGTAGTATACATAAAGAGTTTGTGTTTAAATAGACAATTTGCATTTCTTTTATGTCTTTTACAAGTGGCTGAAGGATAAAGAAGGGGAGAGTAGTGACTGTTCTTGAGGTTTCCAGTTGCCATTTTTATATGAGCCTTGTAATTGTGAATGGGTCTCTTACTAGTGATTTTGTGTTGCTTTCAGGGAAACTTCCTCTTTCATACTACTTATATAAGTGTCTTGGACAAAACAGAGTAGGTTTTCTGTGGACTAGATGGTGGTGCAGGGCCATTTCTCCAGCCAAATTCAGAAATACCTACTTGTAGACACTTTTATTGGAAACGTTCTCTTACTCTGAAGTCAGTGGCCTTTGCCATTTTTGTTTCTCTGAGAGCTGGAGGCTGTGGGTTGTTATCCTACAGTAGTAACTTACTCAAGGAGAACTGGTGCCCCTTCCTGCTTTGTGTGGCCTTGTGTTGTCAGCCCCAGGTGTATGAAGTGGTCTGGCCGTGGAGTCCGAAGTGAGGATTGGGGTGACATGGTGACGCTGTCACGTGTGTTTTAGGTGTTTGAAGGGGTAGCAGTTTCTCTGAACTGTACAGTTGGCAGCAGCATCTCTCTTGCACTGCTGGGTACCTCCCAGTATCTCTTGATACCTCTTGGTATTTGAGGTGGAGTATGACTTGTTAAATTCCAGTGACAGGAAAGAAGTGCTGTTTTGTTCTCTCAGTGAGTTTATATACAATTTACTCCTTTCTGGAAGGCACATTTTCACTGACCTTCGGCCCTGGGCCTTTGGCAGCTCTGGATGCTCAAGGTCACTGTAATTTGTGAAAAATTGTGGGCCTAAAGAGAAGATTGTTGTCTCACCTCCTGCTTTGCTGTTTCCTTTCACCAGTAGTGTGTTGTGGGTGGGGAGCAGGGAGAATGGACCTGAATGAAACCATTTTTTGTCCTGTCTCACATCAGACTGTAGGACATCAGTGCCATGTTTTGTCCTTGGTTCACTGTTCTTTGCTGTGCCTGAAATAGGCTAAAACCAGCTGCTTGGATCCAGCTGCAGCACTCAGGGGTTTCCTCAGGCATAAATGGCACTCAGCTGATACTATCTTCTAGAAAATCAGATTTCTTTCATCAGGAAGCTGACATTCTCAATTGCTTGTAAATCACCATGAATACCTGTGTCTGAGGTAAGTGCCTGATTGTTGGTGAGGTATAAAAGCTGAGCCCTCCTGACTTTCTGAAAGTAAAACTTCAGGCTCCTATAGGCAGACTTGCTGAACTATTGTTCCATGTACTGAAAGGATAGTCCAGTTGGAATTCCTCTGGTCTGTTGTTCCTTCACTACTCTCAAAAATCAGTTGTATATTTCTGTAAATCTGAAGAGCTGCAGAATGCAGTCTCTTCCTCAAAGGAAGGGCTCGGTCATGTGGGACCCAGGAGTCTCAGGGTAAGATCAGGTCTTAGATGAAGGAGGAAGCTGATCAACCCTGCTGATACCAAGTTTCTGCATGTAGGTACTTCTCTTGGAGTTGAATATGAAAACACATACTTGATTCTTCTGAAAACCTGACTATTCATATATGCTGCTTAGGCTAGTGTGGGAATTTTGTAGAGAGTTTTTCAGGCCGGAGGCTGTCTCTGTGGGCTTGTACTGCCCTAGAAGGATTTCGGCATGCTGAAAAGAGTCAACTGTTTCATTTAGCATCGAATGTATTAACACCTCGACATACTTGTGGATAAAATGTGAGTTAATCTGTACTGTATTTAATATATATATATATCAGTGGTAGCCTGGTATTAAGCTAAATGCTGTACTTCAGGGGTTTTTTTTGTCTTCTGTTTTGCATACCTTCAAGGTATTTGGTAAAAAATGAGTTCTCATTATGCAGAATGACATGATCTCAGGTTAAGTCCCAGACAGTTTTACATTCTAAAGGACATTTGTAAATTCTGTTAAAAAGATTGCTCAGAATATTTTTAAATACATTGTGCTGCTTGGCACTGTTTCCTAGATGTTTGTCCATTACAATTCAGGGTGTAATGACATGCAGAGAGACAGACAGTCTGTCCTCACAGTCTTAATTCCAACTATCTTTTTTTTTTTTCGTGTGAAGTAGATATTTTTGGAAATTCATCACAGTGGCTCTAAATGATGAGCATAGAGGATGAAGGGGGTAATTCTGTGGAAGTTGGACACAAGTTGGAGTGCTGGCAGAGGTGTTGCCAGAGCTAACTTGAAATGAGCTGCTCCCATGCAAAGGCAGTTCAGAAACAAGGTCTATGAGCATGCCTTGAATTGCGCTGTGGTAGCTGCATAGCTTCCTGGGTTTGGATATCATAGAATGGCCTGGCTTGGAAGGGACCTTAAAGATCATCTAGTTCCAACCCCTACCCAGGGGCAGGGACACCTTCCACTAGACCAGGTTGTTCAGAGCCCCATCCATCCTGACTGTGAACACATCCAGGGATGGGGCATCCTCATCTCTGAGTAGCTGATTTAAATCTAGTTTGTTATGTCTGTGCTATACAGAGATTTGCAGTGTAGTAATACCCTAATCTTGGTTGAGCATCCTTTTCTCCTGTGGAATTTGCTGTTGGCTGTACTCTTCTACCTCTTATTCAGGTTGTATGCATACATGAACCGAACGAGTAAGAAGCTCCCTGTTATTACTGTAAAGATGACAATAAACATAGCACAATTTTTTTTTTCCTAATTTCTTAAGTAACTGTTTTAAAGCGTTTTGTTCTTTCAATGGTTGATTTAAAAAAAAAGCTCAAGGTATTTGGTAGTGATCAGCGTGTTCATAAGTGAGAATGCACCATACTATAAAATGCTGCTATGCTGCATGATTCTGTCAATATTTCAACCAGTAAATAGCTGTTGGGTGAGTCCTTAAGGTAAAAATCATTTTAAGAAATAACACAGCTTCCACAAGGGGATCCAACCCCCAAAGGGACTCTTTCCAAATGGTAATGCTGGTTGTGCCTTTGGTTACCTTTTCATATATTCTGGTGAACACTGGATTGAACTTCACTCCAAAGACAAAACCAGTGGGATTGGCTTAAGAATGTCTTGAAGCCAGAAATGTTGTTAAAGGTTTAAATATGTTGACAGCCTCCGTCAAACACAGTTATATTTTTCTTCCTGATAGAATAGTTGTACCCAGGATTGCTCTAAACAAGTCGATTACCCCTCTGCCTTCTTTTTTGTCATACATTTGACTTCTCTTCTTGTACAGTCCTCTTCAGTGTTTCCATGTCTGTCTTGATTGCTATGTAAAAGTCACAGGCAATAAAAAGAAAAATGCTTTACCTGAGAAGGGTGGGGGTACTAATATCAGGCATGCTAAAGGGTAGTATAGTGTTTGAAATGAAATCCAGGGAGTCTTCCAAGAAACTTGAAGCCAAATTCATTTTGTTCCTGTGTACTTTCCCTCAAAGTTATTTAATGTTTTAAAATATAACCATGTAGTGTTACATGTTCTTTTTTCACTGTATCAGGAAAAAAATCTTTATTTTCTTCATTTTAATATTAAAAATCACCCTGGATATTTTTTCCCTGGACTTTGTTAATTTAGTCATTGAAAATTTTCTATCCTGACCTAGGTAGGGCGTAGGAACACAGAACAATCGTTAGGAGACAGGCATGGTAATAGCAAGATTGAAGTCAATGTCTCAGGAGAAGGCTCAGTGAAAAGCATGATTTTCTCCAGAAAATTGTCCAGAAAGTGGCCCAGATGGAGAGAAAGAGCAGATTTCTTCCATAGCTTGTCAGGAAGTCTGCAGTATAGAAGGTGAGGGTGTTTGCAATGTGCAGTGGTACTTTGGTAATGCTTTCTTGCCAGAGCTGTGGTTCTCCAGCCTGTGAGAAGACAGCTGCCGTATTTTTATGTGGAATTGCCAAGGCAGAGCTCTGCAGTCATGTGCAATGTGGTGCTTGTGCACTAGGTTGTTGAATATAAATAATTTGTATGTACCTGGTAAGTCCAGTGCTTGCAGGAAGCATGACTGATCCTACACAGAATAGATGGGCTGTAGGAGGATGTGCAGCATATCCTGTGAATGCCTTCCAAAAGTGTCAGACCAAGGCAGAGAGATTCACTGACTGTACATTGCACTTGTAACAGCCCCTGCTCACAAAAATGCTTTGGACTTAACTGTGTGTGCCTGTTGCAGTTGATGGATGTGCATGCACATGGTGCACGTGTCTGGGTTGCCTCAGTGTACAGCAGCTTTGGAGCTGTGCCCCAGGAGTTCTGACAGAGCTACTGCTCCTCTGGAGAGAGAGGGCAATTAAAATCTGGGAAACACGTTTGGGAAAACGCAGGCATATGGCGGCCTTATGCAGGATCATCTTAGGTTGTCCACAGCTGCACGAAATAAAGAGGCAAAATGGAGCCTGTCAGGTTATGGTACTGTCCTGACAGGTGTGTTTGCCCAGTGTTTTCTGGCTATGGGCCAGCAAAGAGGGAAGGCTGTTGATGGTAGGACAAAGTAAGGGCATTAAAGAAATATCCCCCAAAATTTCATGGGAAAGCAGAGAATGAACTACAGTCAGTAATTACCACAGCTGATGTGTGTCTTCCTTTCCCAAATGCTTCTTTTTATTCAAATAAGTGGATTCTAGGTTTGCAGACTTGGTAGCTGCTCTAAGTCCTTAGCTGTGTAATCCTTGTTCCGCTTCAGAACAAAGACCTCATGTTTGAAAGGGGATTAAAACCATACTGGTGCTTCCAGTGTCCTTGAAATAGCGTTTTTAGATATACGTATTTTTTTTAATTTTATTTATTTTTTTAAAATTCTTTTTCCCTAAAGCAGGTCTTAGTTAAAGCCTGTTCCTTTTCTCCCAGCTCCCCAACAGAGAACAGTGCAGTGCAAAGGTCTGTGTATGCAGTGGGTTATGTAAGTGTGACAGTAAAACCTTGGGCTGCTCGTTGGAAGCGACGTTCTCTCTGGCCATGGGAAGTGTTGGTTTCAGAGCTCCTGGCAATGCAGGCACTCCTGGTGTGTGGGGTTGCAGAACATAACGAGCAACTAGTTCTGGTCATGAGGGGAACAGCACACTGCAGGGTCTCTTTGAACACAGGTGTGCTTGTGCACCACTGTACTGTGGGTTTGTGGGCGCAGTTTGGTAACTACTGCTTGCAAGACTAATGAGGGAAGAGGGAGAAAGTGGCTCAACAGGAGCAGACAGCTCAGAGCACTCAAGAGTGACCCTGAAGCAAGGGTAGAATGTTACAAGCTGGGCTTAGTTTGCAGATCTGTTGTCTTGGACTGGTTGAATGTTGTATACTTTAGGCTGAATCAGTTGTTGGCTCTGGATGGTAGTTTTACAATGATGATTCAGCATTAGTATTGTTTTTCCTTAAAAAGAAAAACAGCTTGCTTCCTGCCTCTTTCTTCAGAAATTCAGCTGTAATTGTCAGTGATTGGAATTAGCAGTTTCTTAATGGTTGTTTTGAGTGCACATAGCCATTGATTTAGAATTTCTGCTACAAACCCAAGTAATTTGCTAATTAGCACCTTAAAGGATCACCTTTAATGCTGCCTTCTGCATCTTTTCTACTTAAATCTCTTTTCTTTCATGTCTTTTCTTCATCTTAGTCCTTCTTTATTCTCCAGCTGCTAGCCTTTTCCATCTGCCCCTTTGCTGATTCTTTGTTCCTTGCGTGAACTGCTCTATTTGTGCTTGGGAAGAAGAGAAAAGACCAAACTCCTCCACAGTCCCTCTCTTCCTGATTTCCGTTTCAACTTTCTCAATATTTTTTTTTTCCATTTCCTATTGTCATTCAGTAGCCCTCATTTCCCGCCTTTAGTCTACTTCATTAGTTCCCCTGTGGTTGTGCTAATTGGCCTCTGTTGCTTTCCTGTGCTGGAGCAGAAGGAATGCAATTAGCAGGTGGAGATGGCTTCTTGTAGGAGTCAAGGGAGGACCTTGCTGCTCACTGCAGCACTGTAAGATCAGGTACAGAGATAGACTCCGTGTTTCAGCTGACCTGCAGCCACCATGGTGTTTTAGTTACCCATTAAAATGATAAGGGGTCAATATTTAATATATAGGATTATATCAGTGTATTTCACTGCCATGGGTGTTGTCTGTTCGGCTGTGCTTTCTGCCTATTCTGGTTCATAACTTTTGAGTGTAGTATTTTCTATTGCTAAGAGTAGCAGTTACAGTAGCATTTACTGCATATTGGTACAAGGGTTAATAAAAACAGTCTTCTAGTTTTCTTTGAAAATACATTTGCTTCTCTATTTTGTCAGGTTGGTGTATCTGTCCATGTAAATGCTTCTTAAAACATGTATTTATACATTTTGTTTGCAATTCTAGGAATGCTTTAAGGGAAGCTGGGCCACTCACAAGTTATTACACAAGAAAGCAAGTAAGTACATTTTTTTTTAATGCGTTTTAATATTGCTTTGGTGTTGTCCTGTGCAGTGAGCTCTAGGTGGCCCTGCTTGAGCTGGGGATTGGACCAGATGACCTCCAGAGGTCCCTTCCAACCTCAACTGCTCTGTGCTTCTCTGCCTAAGAATGGTATTGGGGTTTTTTCCGAGATAGCTGACACTGAATGATGCATATCTGAAATTTTGTCCAGTTCCCGACAATCTAAAGTGCTGTGTAAGATTTCAGAGGCAGAGGTACACAGAAGTCTCTGTTCATTTTTCTATTTGCATGAATTATTGCTTGAGCTACATTGCCAGGTATATGAACACAGAAAGAGGGGTGCTGAAATAAAAGGCAAGGAGAGTAATAAATCACTATTGTAAGGCAGTGTTCCTTCATAGCATTTTGGTGTCTAATGCAGTAAAAGGCAGTACAGTGGGAAAGGTTCTTGCAAAGTCTCTGTGATTAGACACTTGCTGGAACACAAGTGAGTCAGAGTGCAGCTGTTCTGTACATTTTTGGAAAAAAGGGGGAGTGCTTGTATGCATGGTACAGCCATTGATAGAGGATGTATCACAGCTAGGATTTTGCTGAGTTCAGTTCAAGCTAGTAAGAGTATCTGTGTGCCTTAGTGACAGCTGGTAGCTCTGGCACAGAAATACTAGGAGACTGGTAGATTCTACCTTATCTGAGTAGTGAAAATAACGCATGAGTTTAAAACCAAAGAGAGGGCAGAGCTCAGTTCTGCCGCCTTGCCTTCTCCTGCCATCACCCTGCCTATCTTCATTAAGCCCTGCTGAAAAGGGAGGTAGGATTAAAAAGTGATATGTCAGAAATTCACTTCCTCAAATAATTTACCTCCTTTCCTAAAACTCAATAAAGCTTCTTTTTCCATGATAAATGCTGAATGGTAAATAGGTTGGAGCAGTACAGACAGTCAGCAATGTTTTCCTTCCTTCTGCCTTTCCAGTGTAGTGATCTTATAGTTCACATTTGCATTTTGTATCCTGTTAATTTGTATGAATATGAAAAGCTTTGGACTTTCAAATGGTTATTTCTCAGTTTCAACTGAACTGAATGTCATCTGAGCAGATGGCTCAGATGTCAGCCACAGAGGCTCTGAGGAATTCACCTTAGGGCTTGCAGTGGCAGGCCTTTTGCCACCTCTTCATCCTTCTGAGATACAAAAAGAGAAAACAAACAAGTTACCTGGTTATGAGTTAAAGGTTAATGTTACCATGCTCTTTCTTAACCCTTGTCTTCTCTTTCTGAGTAAATACTTCTCATTTTGGTATTGCTCAGGATCTGCTTGTTTCAATCCTTTATGTAAACACCTTCAATCTGCCCTCGTAGGAATGTGTTATTTGTGAATGAAATCAGTCATTGGACCACGTCAGACAGGAATTTCACAAGGTTCAGAGAGCTGGGATGCTCCAGCAGTTTGGCACCATCTTGTAAGGTGTGAGCACTGCTTATCCTGAACTGCAGAAGTGGCGGAACCTGCGCTCTCTTCATCAGCTCTGGAGGGGTAGCAGGCTCCATGTATTGAGCCTGGCAGTTGGATAGCCTCCCTTCCACCTTTGGATGACCTCCTTCCCACCTCAGGTCATTTCAGTCGCTGGGTGCTAAGGGAGGTCACAGGAAAGGAACATTCATCTGCAGTGCAAGGGTGTTAATTGAAGGCGTAGTGAGTGCCTCTATAGAAATAAGCTTTTTCCCAGGAATGAAAACAAGCACTATGTTATAAAACTACAAATGAAGAACAGCTTAATTACTACACTTCTTTGTGCATTCTGTCCTGACATTCCCCAGTTGGCTATTGAATAGGGTAGGAAGAATGTGAATTGGGAATGAACAATACAAAGTGATAACTGCTACTTACACTTTCATATATCAGTATTTAAAATGCCAGAAAAAGTCAGATCTAGACTTAGGCACTTCTAAGTCACTTTCTAGACCCCACGGTTCCCATTCCTAGTAGGACAAATTTTGCTGCTGCAACTTTTTTCCCCTTTTTCTTGTCTTTTCAGAAGATGAGAAAGCTAAGCGTGAAGTTTCCTCCTGGAGCCTGGAAGGCGATGTTAACACAAATCCCTGGTCTGGTTATCGATACACTGGGAAACTCAGGCCACACTATCCACTGGTAAGCAAGAGGTGCTACTCTACTCCAGCACTGCTACGTTCTGTAGCAACTAGTGGACCACTCCTGACCTGATGACCTCCCACATTTTAGCTAAGAGAGGAGAGCTTCTTAATCTGCACGTGATGGCGAGGGCGTGCATGGCTGTCGTTGTTCATTTTGATTTAACTTGTTCTGTCTCTTGGTATATTTATAATTAAGGGAGTGCCTGTGAGCATCAGTAACAGGCTTAAGTTCATACCTTTTGGATGTACATTTCACAGAATCACAGAATTACCAGGTTGGAAGAGACCTTCAAGATCATCAAGTCCAGCCTCTGTCCTAACACCTCAACTAAACTAAACCATGGCACTGAGTGCCACATCCAATCTCTTTTTAACATTTTGACATTTACTCTTCAAAAAAGCTACTGCTAGTTCAGATGATGTCTCCTAGCTGTTTACTGTCCTCATCAATTATGGAGCAGACTGTTTCTGAAAAGCTCAGGTGAATTAATTTGGAATTTAAAGAAATGGTTTTATATTATATTATGTAAGTGGTTTAAAATAACCTGGTGAACAGCTGAAAGAACAGAGGTTACAGTAGTCTCCAGCACTGGAATGGTGAAGAACAACAGAGGTCAGTAAGAACTTTGGTTGTGAAAGGTGGGTTTAGAAGATGATGACATATAGCTGTGTGTATATATATATGTGTGTATATATATATGTGTATATGTATATATATATATACACGCGTAGCTGTATTTTTAAATTGGTACATGTTTGTACATGGAGTAAGCTGAAGCTTTTTTTTTAGAGCAATAATGGCATTTTCTTTACATTTGTCTTTTCTAATTGGCCTGTGCTAGAAAAGCTGCTCCAGTGGCATCCTCTCTGTAGTCTTCTCCATCTGTTGCAGGCTCATTAAGGAACAGATGAAGAGAGCCTGAGCCTGTGTGTGTTTGTTAGTGTTGTTGGAGAAAAAGGTGTTTGGGATATTACACTGGCCAAGTAATTTAGTAGTGTTATCTCTGAACATTGGCTTTTTTGTCTTGTGACTGCTGTGAGATTGATGCAAACGAAAGTAGAGATTTTGACTAAGGTGATGATTAGAAGTAGCAATCTTGCTAAAGAGAAGAGGGATGTATTTGGAACCAGTGCACTTGTAGTCTGGAAAGCAACAGAAAAAAACATTACATTAAGGCATAATACATTTATAATACATTATAAAATCAGTTTGATTCACTTGGCAATAAAAATTTGATTTTTACAAAGCTGTGCAGTTGGCTATTAAAAGTTGTATAATATGATAACAATAGAGAGTAACAGCAGAATGTTTGAGAATGAAACTTGGAACTGTTTTGGGCTGTTTGCCTACTTCACAACCTTTTCTAAGTGGACTTAGCCATATTTCACATGCAGTATTTCATATTGTATTTAATTTTGCTGTGTGACATTTTTTGTGGCTATAACAAGTGTTCTTGCAACTTAACCAGCTTTGCCTCTGATTTATTTAGACGCCAACAAGACCTGTGCCAAGTTATATTCAGAGACCGGATTATGCTGATCACCCACTAGGTAACTTGAAACAAATCACAATTATGAGTGTTATGTTTGCTCTCTATTTTTCTTTTAATTGAAAAAGCCTTTAAAGCATCAGGGAGATACTGGAGAAGGGAACCTCTTTTATCTATTCTCACTTTACTTTTTCCCCACAGTAACTTACTGATTTTTAAAAAATCATGGTTGCAAGTAGTTTTTGGAAGTCCAAAGTTTGTAATGGGTTGTCTTTCAAATGTGTACAGGAAATTAAGAGTTAGTTAATTTGGTTTGGGTTTTTTTAATCCCAAAGATACAAGTCCTAGTTCTGTTATTGATTTGATAACAAACAGCTGACTGTCACAGATAAATTCTGCTAAGCCATTCTCTGTGGCATCAGTGTATCTGTTGAAAATGTGTTATTTTATGGCAAAACCAAGAAAACCTTGCAGTATGCAACCCCCGAAAGAAAACTGGTGTATGAGTTCCAGCTGGTTTTGGACAGAGAGGGAATGCATTCAAAATTACTTGCTTACTGGATTGTTTTGGTATTTTCCCCTTTTTATACCAGGACTGGTGCTTTGCATTTCCCCAAAAGGCTGCTATAAAGTCTCTCAGCATTCTTTTTTGATCTTAAGCCATTCCATAGTTATTTTTTAAAGAGTGTAAATATTTAGACAACCCAAAATACTGTATTTTAAGGGGTCGCTCATCTATAAAGCTGAGCTTGCACAGAATTTGGTAGGAAGAACTTAGATGTTTTTATCAGCTAATTATTGCAGTAGTATAACCAGATATATTCCCAAGCTCATATAACCCTTTATGACTGTTACAGAATGTAATTTTTACTAATTATTTTCTTAGAGCAGCTGAAAAATGCTTTTCTATGGATAAAATAACTTCCTTGTAAACCTGATATTTAAGGCTGTGTTTTGACTAACTGGACATGATGGTTTTATGCAGTAAATGAGTGGGCTTCCTGAGCACATGGGGGCATTATGGTATTGTGGAAGGCTTCTGGATTCCAGGTAGTCTGGATAATGATGACAATACTATGGCTTGGTGGGTTTCTTAGTTTAGGCTATGGTGAGAAAGTCTGTGCTTCTACTGCCCTTGGTAAGCTAAGTAAGTTCCTGGATTGAATATGTGTAGCAATCATCCCCTATATAACATGGGGTTTTTTCTTTCTTTTTTTTTTTTTTTTCCTTAATCCTCTCCCTTTTTTCTTCTCAGGAATGTCTGAATCAGAACAAGCTTTAAAAGGAACCTCTCAAATAAAAATCCTGTCATCTGAGGATATAGAAGGGATGCGAGTAGTGTGTAGGGTAAGGGGGGTTTGATTTTTCTTACAAAGTGCCTTTATATTCTTTAAAGTATCTCTAATGATTTTACCACTTTGTCACAGTACATTTGAGAGTACAAACTTTCAAACCACTTTAGAGCACTGAAAAATAGTTTGGGAGGCTTGATATTCTTTGGCTTTTTCTCTTCTTGTGACTCCCAATTCCCAGTAAAGTATTTTGTAAGCAGAAAGATGACTTTTTATCTGTTTCCTGGCTTTGTTATTACCAGTAAGACAATCTGTGCTTGAGATGTTGTTACTGTTAAGAATATGTTTTACAGTGCATAAATGAGAACAGAACTTTTTCCTCTCCTGGAGATGGTGCTAAGTAAAAACTAAAAAAAGCAAAACAAAGCCCCATTCCTAACAATTTCTGGAAAAGAGCTGTTCAGTTGTAATTGCTTCCTTGTGCATAAAGTCAAATTTAGGTAGTCTGATTTAAGATTATGGCATTCAAGGAAAATGTGGTCCAAACCGTAATTAGGGTGTTTTCAGTTCTCACAGAGGTGGCTTAGTACATGACCTGGAGACATCTCAAAGTCTTTCTAGAGCCCGACTCTACACAGCTTTCCTGGTGATCTCAGTGTAGCTGTCAAAAATGGGTTACTAATCTTGCACAGAGTAGTCCTGGCCTATTTTAAATCAACTTAAATTAGGTCAATAGATCAATTTAAAATCTATTTTAAATTTTAAATTGTTTCATTTGCAGCTCGCTAGAGAAGTATTGGATGTTGCTGCCATGATGGTGAAACCAGGAGTAACTACTGAAGAAATTGATCATGCTGTCCATTTAGTAAGATTATTTTATTATTATTCTGGTGTTTATAAGTGTTTTCTTCTATCTCTTTGTTTTTAAATGATTATTGTGTGGTTTTCTTTGTTGCATGAATTCCATTTTTTTATTTTGAACTGTTTCCCAGTTTGAAGCTGGTGGGTAGTGCAGATGGCAGAAATGTGCTGCAGTGCAATGGTAGTTTCAAAGTGAATTAGGAACTCCTGGGCCTCTCTCTGTATCAGCTGCTTCCATATTTCTGGCTTCAGATTTCTTTTAAGTTTCTTCACTTGCTTTCTCAGTTAACATCATGTTATTTTCTTCTAAACCCTTTTTGCTCCACGGATACCATTATATAAAGAACACCATATGTAGGCCATGGACTTCTTGTACTCTCTCTTGTTGGTTAAGACATACAGAGGAGAAAGTTAAATTATTTATGATTGGGAGATCAGAACTGAGGTGCCTCAGAGAGAACTGAAACAAGATGTTTGATGCAGTATGAGAAAATAAAGCCACAGTCCAGTGAAGTGTTTGAAAAACATGTTGAAGAATTTTCCTTGCTTAACTTTTCATAGTTAATTTGAATTGTGTAATTTTTAATTTGCTGTCTTCTCTATGAATCATGTAAGCTGGTAATTAATGCTTCTGTGCATTGTGGGAAAGGCAACAATTTTGGTATAGTTAAGCTTGTTAGAGAGCTTTCTCGTTTCTTTTTATCTGCATTTACAGCTGTTGAGCCAAGATTGTCTGCTTTCATTAGGCTGGAGACTTCTGTTGAACTGGATTAAACACAACACTACTTACTTAGGCATAATGTCTAATATGAACAACTAGTAGTTAAAATGGAGTTACCTCTCCTCAGCAGTTTATGGAAACTTTGGCTTGGCAGGTTGTTGCTACTGATATCCCTAACTGGTATTTTGCGTTTTTAAAAACAGTATTATCTTTTTAAAATAATAAAAAAAAAGTTGACCCAATATTTTTTCTGTACTTTGCTCAGTATGTCACAAAGTATGTGTATGTATGTATGTATGTGTAAGTATATATGAAATATGTCAGTTTTGTAAAAATATAGAAGTTATTACAGTGCAAGGGAAGGAGCTTAAGGTTTTAAAGCTGGGAGGGAAGAGTGGTGCTAAATATTATTTTGTTTAGGTTGTGTGTCTTGCAAAAATCTTAGACTGGGTGCACAAAAGCAGTAATTGAAAATTACTTTTTAAAACTGAATAAATATTGCCATTGTTTAAACCTGAATATCTCAGCGTTCGCAGTCAAACATAAAAATGAGTATAAACAAAATCAATGTAGCTTTGATTTCTTCCTGGTAAGAAATGCAAGGCATAACAAAAACTGCCAAGAAATGCTTGAAGAATCTTATTTTCAAGGGTCACTGCTTTTCAGCCTATCATTCTTACTGTAAAGCTGTTGCACATGGTTTTTTTGGTGTTTTTTCTTTGTACAAAACTTACTCGTGTAAATTGTATCTTCTCTATTTAGGCTTGTATTGCAAGGAATTGCTATCCTTCCCCTTTGAATTATTATAATTTCCCTAAGTCGTGCTGTACGTCAGTGAATGAAGTGATCTGTCATGGAATTCCTGACAGGAGGCCATTGCAGGAGGGAGATATCGTTAATGGTAAGTGCTGTGAAAATTAACCTTCGACATTTCTACCTTCTGTGCACTTAAACCATGCAGTAAGGTGAGGTTTCACAAGCAGGCAACATGATTGGAATAGCTTCTTAAGAGAGGCTTTTGTTCCCATTTGCCAATTAGTTTGTTCTCATTTACCTCTGCCCTTTACATACTTAAATTCATGAGTTTATTTAATAAAATAATTTCAAAAGGTCAGTCCGTTTAAAAAGCTTTATAATTCTTCTAACCTGATCTGTACATTAGTATAGTGCCTGGGTATTCCACTTGTGGGCTAGATTCCAGTTGTTCCAGACTGTGTATATATAGTGAATAAAATGTATATTGAATTATTCAACTGGATTAGTTCTGTGTGAATTCTTGGTTAGATGGCTCTAGATCCTTACAATTTTACTATGCTCATGATGATTATGATGACTGTAAAGGGTCCTAATGGGGAGGCATTGTATAGGTGCACGTTACCTTTTTTGAGCATCTCGCAGCCTGACAATACCAGCTGCTTTTTGTTCTTGGTACTCAAGGTACTTAGACCTTCTTGGGTGGTGAGGGATACTTTTATAAATTACTTGACCGTTTTTTGTTTTCGCTTTCATTTCTTCTCGGTTTAGCAGTAGAAATTAATGATGCTTTTTTTGTACAAATGTTTGCACCTTTGTTTATTGCATTGGTTTGCTTTTCTCTTATCTGTAAATAAGTATCATGTCCTGAGGTTTGACCTGCCTCTAGAAGCAAGTTGTAATCCTTTTAGATTATCAGACATTTGATACATATTAGCATGTAATAATAGGTAGTAAGTCTGCACCTCCCTGCTGTGGGTGTGGGCCTTTTCAGAACAAGTGTCCCGATGGCTGCCCCTGTCTAGGTGAGCTGTGGTCCGGCTGAAAGCTCTGAGCTTGAAGGGTACATGTAACAATGTATGCCAAAGTTCCTTTATCTTTTTTTAATTTCAAAGATGATGCCTTTGCACAGTTCTGTATTATTGCTTGCTTTTCTGGCATTGCTGGAGTCCAAACTAAGAAGCCCAGCTCAAAGAATCATAGAACCATAGAATGGTTTGGGTTGAAAGGCACCTTAAAGATTATTTGGCTTTAACCCTTGTGCTGTGGGCAGGAACACTTTCAGTATAGCCCAGGTTGCTCAAAGCTCCATCCAGCTTGGCCTTGAATGTTTCCAGGGATGGGACATCCACAACTTCTCTGGGCAACCTGTTCCAGTGGCTCACTACGGTCACCGTAAAGAACTCTTGTCTAGTATCTAATCTAAACCTACTCTCTTTCAGTTTGAATCCTTGTCGTGTCCCTACATGCTCTTGTAAAAAGTTCCTCTGCATCTTTCTTATTGGCTCCCTTCAGGTACTGGGAAGCGACAATTGAGTCACCCCAAAGCCTTTTCTTTTCCAGGCTGAACAATCTGAATTCTCTTGGCCTTTTCTCATTGAAGAGGTGCTGCAGCCATCTAATCAACGTGGTTGGCTTCATCTACACAGTGCCTTACCTCTCTGCTATTTGCATGCCAACGCTGCACCTCAGGCCTAGAGAACACCTTCTGTAGGAGGGTTTAGTTGTACCTTTGTCCGCATTCCTGCACTTGATCAAGCTTGGAGCCTGCTGCTTTGTTTTGATGAGAAAGAGCTAGGCTTCCTTTTCGTAAGGTAGTGGCTCAAAAGCCTCTTGAAAAGGAGGACCAAAACAGGCTACAAGGAGGGATAGAAAAGGTACCTTGGAGGGAATGTACCCAATGAACAATTAAAAGGAAGTGTCCATCTTTTTTCTTTATTTAAAACTTTTTAGCCTGCTGGAATCCGTGCCAAAGTCCAAAACAGGGTTTTTGAATCACAGGAACACGTCATCCAGAAGGTACTAGCAAGTGATGTCTAGTTGTTGACACCAAAGTGTGTTTTCCCACATTTTCCTATCAAGATTGTATTGGTCTCTCAGCAGCTCATGTACAATACTCCTAAAGTATTATTGTTCACTAGAGTTTCCTTCATGACTGTTAACCTGTGAGAGGATTTGGGTGTGTGTTTCTTCACGAATTGCAGTGCAATTACTATTCTAGTGGGTTTGGTGATCTAGCAGCTATTAAACCTACCAGATGACTGACAAAGACTTATAAACAAAAGTACTCATGCTACCACAGCGAGACAACTTGATATGCAAAACCATGATTACATACCTTTTAAAATTTAATTTCTCCCTGTTAGTGCTGGAATTAATTCTAAGAAAGTACTTTAACCAGGTAAACCACCATGGAGCAAAGAATTCTCTTTCCAGTTTTTATATTTACCTAGAAAACCAATGCTAGCTTGCTGTGTCTGTGTTGCATTGCTGGGATTTTTTTTCTCCCCCTCTCCCTTTTATTTCATTGAATCAAACTGTTGATCAGTGAAACACTAGCTTATTAATTAATTCTATAGAATCTACAGGATAAGCATGAAAGAATTGATTCTGATGGAAGAGTTTTCATATGGAATTCTTGTGAAGTAATCACTTCACAATTAGAATACCCCATTTTTACGTGTTTGTTCTTTCACAAATCAGAGGCAAGGAGTGAGGAACAGAGTGCTGATTTTCCATGTCTGATGTTGTTTGCAGTGGATATCACTGTCTATCGCAATGGCTACCACGGAGATCTGAACGAGACATTTTATGTTGGAGAAGTGGATGAGGGTGCCAGGAGGCTTGTCCAAACAACTTATGAGTGCCTAATGCAAGCCATCGATGCAGGTAAGGCATGCCTGAAGATTTTGGTTCTCAAGCATGCTTGCTCATATTTGCCACTGCTCAGAGTGGCTTCTGTTGCAGCACACAGAAGCCACTGGTGTGTTGTCACCAGCAGATGATGGGTGTTGTGTAATGCAGTGATCCTTCAAAGAGCGCAGTTCTGTGAGCTGTGGCTGCAACTTCTTTTTAAATGTGGGTTGATGAGGAAACTGTATTTGATGCTGAGCTGATCCACAGATGATATTGACATGGAAACAGCCTTTTTTTGACCGTTGATGAGTAAGACATCCTTGATCTGAGTAATTAAGAGAATGTAACAAGTAAAGTATGTTTTGGAAAACCCTACTTTTATAATTTGCATGGTGTCGCACAGTGAACTGGTAAGGTAAAACACTGTGTGAACACCTAAACATATCTCTTTAGCCCTGCCAAACCTGATTGTTATTTCATAAAGCTAGTTATGAGCTCTTGATTTTCTGCTGTGGGAGTGTGCCAGAGAAGACAGATCCATATCCTCCAGTACCTACAGAACTTTAGTTAGGTTGCTTAGTTATCACTCAGAGCAGCTGCACTGAGACATACAATGAGATAGAAAGGTAGCTGGAGAATGTTATGTTCAACTTCAGAAAACAAAACAAGAATTTCCCAAGTCCCTGGAAATACTTGTATCATCTGTATCTTTTATACCCTACAGCTTCTTAAAATCCCCATTATAATTTAATCACTTCACGGCCTCTAAAGATTGAAGTTTAAGGTGCTCTATAGTAAGGCTTTAAACTTGCATTTAATCAAAAGTAAATGTAAATAACAGAAATTAAAATGAACATAACTTCAGTTAATAGTTTGGAGATAGCTAAGTCAAGCTGAAAGGACAAAAATCCGTAGGAATGATGTCTTGTGTATCCATTGTGTGATCAAGAAAATACTGCCAGATTGAGCTGTGAAGAATATAGATTTATGTGGGATTACTGTTCTGAAATGACCACTTTGTTTTTCAGAGCTAAACCATAACAGTGTGTATCTTTGGTCCTGTACTTTTTTATAGCAAATGTTACATGTGTTGTCTCTTATCCTTTGTATCCTGGCTTTGATGTATAAACTGTGACAGAAATTTCCCTTTGTGTTCGTTACAATGAGATTAAAATTCTCACTGTAAGTCTTTTTTACCAGATTTTTAGATGCTGTAACGTGTTTTGAAGGGTTTTAGACATTGCATGTGAGTAGGAATTCTGGCAGCAAGTGTATCAGCTGTTAAAAACGAGTCACCTCTCCCATCTTTAAATCATCTAAATGTCTTGGTGTTGGACCAGCAGAGCTGAAGCAAGGAGAGCTGGATGGGAGAGAAGCAGAGGGCTCCTTGCTCCACTGAAATGAGTTGCATGTGCTGTCAGGCCCATACTTCACAGCTATTTAGCACAGATTAATCTCTTCCTCACCGTGTCTTTTTTTTTTTTTTTTAATTTTTGGAAAAGCATGTCGATTCTAGTAATATAAATTTCTTGTTATTTTCTGTAAATTCAACTTAAGGGTTTTAGTTGTAGTCGCTTACATTAGCAGAGAATTGAACTAAATGGTTTCTTCACATGAAGTTTTAGCTTTGTGTGAACTCTGCTTAAGGTGGCTCCACACAACCACACACCTGGCTCCTGAAGGAGCAGCATATATTCAGGGAGTTGGGAATGGTCTTGGAAAAGCTGGATTTTTTTGTTTTAAGTGGCTCAAGGTTGTTTTTGGTATGAATCTTCATTAGCTGAATGATGAAACATTTTTGCTTTTATGGTATTACTACTCCGTTGTCCAAGTGCTCAAAGTGAATTTTTCACACCATTTTCATGTGTTTAAACTCTTTAACTTGTAAGGCTTTCTAAAGGGATTGTCAAAAAAGTTAAACCTGAATGTGAACATTCTTATTTGCTGTAGTGTTGTCACTGAGAATCTTGTCTAAGAGTAGAGATACCCATTTTCCCTTTATTTATTTTTTTTAATATTGGTCCTTTGTGTGCATTTTCCACACAGTAGAGGGACAAGTGTATATTAAAATATAGTTCATACATTCATTGCAAGAAGCACTGCAGCTCAGGGTGTAAGGGCTTACCAAGTACTTTGGAAGTCCTTAATTTTTAATTTCAAACTTCAACGTCCTTCTAATGTGAGCGCTTACATCCATGAAAGGAAGAAAGTAGTATTCTTGTGAAAAAGGAGTTTTCTTCTGTCTCTCTTGGTTTTTTTTTATATGAGACAGTTTCCTCCCTCTCTCATGTTATTGCACTCATTATATACTTAGTGGATTAAGTGATCATAGGAGGTGGCACACTGGAACAGATGGACACACAAGCCATGAGTGCTACAGAGATGGCGTTTGATGGTTAGTTGTGTTGAATTTCTCTGAATTTCCATCTGTATCTCTTTAATTTTGCAGTAAAACCCGGTGTTCGGTACAGAGAACTGGGGAACATAATTCAGAAACATGCTCAAGCAAATGGATTTTCAGTGGTTCGGAGCTACTGTGGGCATGGAATCCATAAACTTTTCCATACGGCTCCTAACGTGCCACATTATGCCAGTGAGTATTTGTTCCCTTTGTGCTGTCCTGTAGACAAGAAGTGGTTTGCAATGAATGCACCCAATTTACTTGAAGCCATGAAGTTAGCATTTTGGCACTTGGGGAATAATTTTTTTCTTAAACTCTGGACTGTAGCATACTTTATGAACCTGTGCCTGCACTGCCTCTGCCTACACTAATGGTTAGTGTTAGCTCTCATCAGTGCTGGGTAAGTGCTCAGAGTTTTTGCCTGAATTTCCTTAGACGTTTTTGTCTGACATGAATGGACAAATGTTTCTCTTCTTAGAAGTTCTAAGCAAAACCTTACTGCCATTTACAGATGTAAATAAAAAGCTCTCTGAATAGTATTAGATGGGTGTTGTGCCTGAATCTGGATCCTGTTTCTTTCCCTTTTCTTCATTTGAGTGTTGTGATTTGGTATTTCTGGAAACTTCATCCTAGTGTGTGTGGCAGAGGAGGAATGACCATTCCCCCAGGAGTGATAGCTTTTGGAAATGTCCATGGGCCCGTAACAATTTTTCCAGCAAGACTCAGAAACAGCATCCACAGAGGCAAAGGACAGAAGGTTAAGTGCCAGTGGACAACAAAGGGCAGAGTAAATATCATGAAGCAGTGATGAACAGTTCACGCTCACTTCAGCGGTTGGGCTTCCCTGATAGGACACTTACTTCCTCAGACCTGACAGGTGCCTCCATCTTCCCGTCTCCTAATGGGTTTTAACACATGTTGTGGTTATAGATTATAATCTAGCGATTCCTGACTTTCCATGTCATCATTTCCCTAAGTTATTTTTTCTGACAACAGAGAAAATCTGTTAATTGCAGGGTAGAAGGGTATCAGTTCCTGGTATGTACTTTCTGTTGTGTAAAATGAAGAAAATATGGATTCTTTGGAGGTGAAGAGCACTTTATACCAATTAAAATCCAATCCTAGACAAAGGAAATTTCTATCTTTCCTGGCTGTTTGGAAGTTTGAACTTTTTTTTTTTTTATTGAGCAAATATGTCTGTTCCCAGAAAGAAAGACGCTGGGTGTTTTTTCTGTTATTTTTAAATACAGACTCACAGCAAAAGCAAAGTGAAAAGATCTAGGGGACTTAAAGCCTACTGGAGAAAAAAAGAATGCTACTGCTTATTTCTAGCTTACTATGAAAGGAGTTTAAAAAGCAAAAAGCTCATTTTCTAAGAAAAATGTTTTGTTGCTGTTGTGGCAGCTTGATGTCTGAGATTTTTAAAGCCTCTAGGTGATTTAGCCAGTGTGAGAAATTTGCACAATTAGAGTTAGATGGGGGAATGTAAAAATGAATGCAAATTGTCTACAGCAGCAAAGTAGCTGGGAGCTAACGGTTCCCGTGCAGTCCTGGAGTTTGTTCCAGCTCTCAGGCTCAGTCACATCTGAGCTGTGCTGTCCTTCCAGGTGAAACAGGGCAGCAGAAATGGGCTGAAACCTTTCTCCAGTCAAACTGCACCCCTGGAGTCGTGCTGTCCATCAGTTCATGTGCCTCCACATAAACATTTCTGGTGCATTTAACATCAGAAAGTTCCTGTGTTATTGTCCTCGATGCCTTGAAATGCTGTGCTATTTTATGTTAGCCAATGAACACAGCATTATCACTCTGACACTACTATACCCCAATATCCAGGGCAATGAGGGGGCAGTGTGTCTTTCATAAATGGAATCATGGGATTACTTAACCACTGTCACATTTTGACAATTTATTGGAGCTAATGGCTCAGTGCAAACAAATGAGGTTTCAAGCCTTCTCTGAATATCTTAAGTGCTTCTTACTTCCGTTGTGTTTTTAATGATGTTTTTCATTATAGAAGTGTGCAGAAATTCCTGTATTATATTTGTTCAGTGTTTTTACAGAACTAGAGTTGAAATTCCAGTTGTTGGAGAGAAAGACAGCAATTAATTTTAAGCTGCTTGAGTAAGTATTAGAGTGTTGGAGGATGAGGAAAAGGAAAGAACTAAGGGAAATCTTAAGGTAACTTTAAAAATGGACAAATGAACGGATAGCTCAGAGGGGCTTTTCTGACTTTACTGTGTTTCTGCTGTATTCTGCTAGAACAAGGATTCGTTCATTTACTAAGTATTCTTTTTTCTAACCTGAATGTTTATTTTATTGCAGAAAACAAGGCAGTTGGAGTCATGAAGCCAGGTCATGTATTTACAATTGAACCAATGATCTGTGAAGGTGAGCAATTTAGCGGTAGAATAAAATGGTTACTGTCGTGGTTTGACACTGGCCCAACGCCAGGCACCCACGAGAGTCGCTTGCTCACTCTCCCCTACCACAACTGGGCAAAAGGAGGGAAAAGAGGAAAGGGTTAATGGAGGCTTCATGAGTGAAATAAGGAGAGTGGGAGAAATATTTCAAGAGCGAAACAGGCTCAACCTTGATTGCTAA
>VZTD01005779.1:5817-20558 GCA_013397725.1 Rhagologus leucostigma | reverse complement strand
CTCTCCACCGGGTCCCCCACTGGATCACAGCCTCCTCCAGGCATCCACCCGCTCCGGCGTGGGCACCTCCCCCACGGGCTGCGGGTGGATCTCTGCATTCCCCGTGGGCCCATGGGCTGCAGGGGCACAGCTGCTTCACCATGGTCTGCCCCACAGCCTGCAGAGGAACCTCGGCACCAGTGTCTGGAGCACCTCCTCCCCCTCCTTCTCCTCTGACCTTGGTGTCGCCATGTTGGTTTCCCTCACATATTCTCACCTCCTCCTCTTCTCTGGCTAGAAGCAAAAACTCCCCTAACTTTGTTTTGATGTTCTTCTTAAATATGTCATCACAGAGGCGTTACCAGCCTCTCTCACTGGCCCAGTTCTGGCCAGCAGCATGTCCATCTTCAGAGCCATCAGCCACTGGCTCTGCTGGACATGGTGGGAAGCTTCCAGCAGCTTCTCACAGGAGCTGTCTTTGCAGCCCCCCTCCTACCCAAAACCAGGCTGTGCCAAACCAATACATTACTCTTGTTTGCTCTTAAGTAGTGATGGAACAGGATGCTGGTTCTATCCTGTAGAGCTGATAGATTTTTAATTTTTCTTTGGCGAACTGATACCTATTACTTAAAAACTGGCAAGAAGTGATGCTTTCTGTTTTCAGGTGGTTGGCAGGACGAGACCTGGCCCGACGGTTGGACTGCAGTGACGAGGGACGGGAAGCGCTCGGCGCAGTTTGAACACACACTGCTGGTCACAGACACGGGCTGTGAAATCCTGACCCGGCGCCTGGACAGCATTCGCCCCCACTTCATGACCCAGTGATAGCCCTCACTGAGCAGGTGCATCAGAACGATAAATATATTTTTTTGTCCCTGTACTATGCATTTTTTTAAGAGTACAGAATAGAAATATTTCACCATTTACTTTGTTCTCAGTGATTGTAGATAAGAGGAATATCTCGAAGAACCTGACCCAGTGTCTGCAAAAGCAGAGAAGAATTTAAAGAATTTCCTGCTTTCCTCCTACCTACAACACTCACGCTGTACTTTCCTTTTTTTCTTCAATTATCTCTTTAGCACCTTTCTTCCAATTAGACCCACAGTTGCTTCTGTTGCTGCCATGATATTAGCTAGAAAAGCGTGGGTAAGCTTTCCCAATGGGACTTGATATTTTGGGATCCAGGTTTTTTTCACCATTTCAGTGTGCCCTGTCACTCTTGGTTTGTGAGTGGCACCTGAGATTTTAAGCATTTCTTATTCCAAAGACTTGCTCCTGCTTCTGCAGATACTATTCTGGGCCTTGTTTGTTTATCAGTTGAGAAGGGGGCAGAAGGGAGAAAGACATGCACGTACAAGAGCAGGCTACCTTTCATTCTGCCTCCATCTCTCTGCTGGTGGCTTCTGTGGTGATTGCCACTGTGGGTGGCACACTGTGTTAATGGCAGGACCTGTTTCTCTTGCTGGAGATTTGATAGGATGGGAAATTAACAAAGTCTGTGTTATATGCAGCTCCCTGGAATAAGCTGCTTCTTGGCGAAGCAGTACTTGCAGGCAGCCTCCTGCTCCAAAAGCCTGGTGAAGCTGATGTATCAGACTTGCCTAGGTAAAGGAATGAAACAAGAACCAAAAAGATCCCACGATTCATGGGATCCCTACGTGTGTTAACTGTGGGGCATTTTTAAAAAGTACATCCACAGTAGCTGTGGGGGATTGGATTTGGAAGACTTAGAGTGAAGTATCTCAAAACAAGCCTGAGTATGTGAAAATGAAACACGTTCAATGCTGTATTCATTTTCTTCTGGTAATTTTTAAACGGGTCATTTTTTTTCCCCCTCAGTTGAGTGAGTTTCAGGCTTTTGGAAAGTCTTAGGGTGGCAGCTATGAAAACTATCTTTTCTTCCTCAGACAGGGTATAGAGTGGGCAGTGTTGGTATATATACTCCTTTATATTCTGTTAATGGGTCATGGTGAGCTGGAAACTGTTATGTTAAGGAGTGTGGATTGATTAAGCCTCCCTTCTCTCTACTCTTTCTTTTTCCATGCCCATTTCCTTTCCAGCATCTTTGGTGTCTCTGCTGAGGGAATTTATTTTTTTCTTCTGAATTGTAATGAAAAATTTTTCAGACCCCATTGTAGACTTCGTCTTACACCACTGTAATGCAAGAAATACTTAAACCAACACAGACATTAAATCATACAATCATGGGCATAAAATGCACCTCTTACAAGATGTCTGGTGAATTTGTTGCCACAGACCCAAGAACATGAAGTGCTGCATACCCTTGGCTCCCCTTGGCACTGCAGAATTTAGGTGAGGGAAAGGAGTTAGTGCTTCATAGAACTGGACTCATCTACTCCCATATTTGCCAGAAAATGTCTTCTCTGCCCTGAGTGCCTCAGACCTCTGTTGCTGTAAGAGTATCACTGCGATGTTTTCATTACCTTTATTCTTATTTTTAATTATGCAGTAAAGTGACTTGACACGATGCACAGAGAGCGTGTGTGCGTGCATATGCGTGGGTGTGTAGAAATTTATAACAAAACAGACTGTAGTACTTGAGTGGGATTACTTGTGCTGAATGAGATGTGTTGAGGAGATGCCTGTCCTGGAGATTTGCCCATCATATCCTTCACTTGAATGGTTACAATGGTCTTGCCTTTTCTATGTGTGTGTGTGTATGATGTGGGGGGTGAGGGGCTTCATTTTTGGTCTATAAAATAAAAGTTGCAGCTGCTTTTAACAGAAATAACTTTTTTTTTTCCTTGTAATCCAAACCCAGATGTAGAATTTTCAATTATATCCTTGTTTGCTTGCACAAGTGCAAGCCCTACTGGTAAATGCATGCACCCAATTAGAACTCAGCCTTAAACCCACACATGTGCCACTTGGATACCTCTTTGTTGTTGCACTGATACAAACCAAATTTAGCACATTTTTAATACAGGTAATCTACGATGCTGTGCATTCCTGCCTATAAATCGAAATCACAGCATGATAACTGCTTATAATGAGTTCATACTACTGCAGTATTTTTAAATGAGTGGAAAGCTTAGCACCTACACCAGTTCTTCCAACATGAAAGGGCACATCAGCCTTGAGAACAAAACTTATTAAATTAAAATATTGAGAAATGCTATTTTTTCACCTATCTAGCCGTGTCTTTGCTTGAACATGACATACTAGACTTGTGCTGACTGGATTGTGGAAATTAACTATTTTTGATTCTTACATAAGTTGCTATCCACTTAAATAAAAAATCCCAACTTAAATCTACATTTTAATGACATTTTTAGCAGTTGTATACACTTTTACCAGAAACACAATCCTGCAATTAGTTCAGAAACAATCTCTTAATGTGTTTTCCCTTTACTGTCATGTAAGGCAGTGTGGAAATTCTTCATGCTGTTTCTGCAACTTGCCTTGAATATTTAAGGAGAGAAGATTTGGTAGATGGTGCTGAATAAGAGTAACAGCACGAGGAGAGAGGCCAACTTGCATGTTCTATGTGACAGCCAGCAGAGTACACGCACATTTCATGTACAGTCATTTGGTGGAAAGTTTTTGTCCATTGAAGTTGTTCCCATAGTCAGGATGGTGCAGTTCAATACACTACCTTGACCACCAAAAATGGGGTAGAAGCTCTCATTCTTGAGTCCCTTTGTTTGCTGAACAACTTCCAAAAAACCCTGTTTCAAACATGCTCCATTCAATCAAATGCTTTGCAGGACGAAGTAGTGGCTGGGACATCAGCTCTTCAGGCTGGGAAGAAGCTGCAAGTCTTTGACCCAAGTGCTCTGGTATCACTACATCTCTTTGTTGTTGGTATTACAGACTGGCTTCCCACACGCACTCTGAGATGCAGATTGTCTGAAGTAATAATGTAATGGAGACATGATTGTGTGGTCTTGAACGAGTCTGTGCAGCATAGAGGAACAGCTGTTCCAGTGTATTTTAAATCTGTTAGATCCAGCTGGGGGGTGGTTGGCCAGGTTAGCTAGTATTGTATTGATACCATCTTGTAATTATGGAGTACTCTCACTGGAACAGCTTAGCAGCAAGTTTTCTACTGAATTTTCTGATATGCAGCCAGCCTTCCTCAAGCTACAAGGTACTGAGAATCATTTCACTGCTGGGCTAGAGGGCACACTTTCTTGGTACAAATTCAGTTTTTATTTCCTCCTGATGCTCAAAATTGAATTCTTACAACATTCACATTTGTTCTTTACTTCTGAAATGAAGTTAAAAATGCAGTACCTCAACTATTTTCAGAATGCTCTAGGGGATATCTTTTTAATGCCAGATGGAAAAGATGTAATTGTCCCAGTTGTATAGCAATGGCTTGGGGTAATTGTTAGTGGTGAGAGGGGATTTCTTCTAATAAGATTACTGTTTGCATTCAGTGTTCCCTGTAACAGTTGTTTTGACCAGGATTCTTTAAAACATGAAACTTCTCAATCAGTGTCCTTGGTTCACTGAAAAACACTGAGTTTTTATGTATCTAACTTTTAACTGGCTGGTCTTTCTGCCTCTGCTTTGCAGTCTTTTCTGCTCTTTCTCTGTGTTTTTCTGGACATGAGGCACTGGTTACAGATTTCAATACAAGAACTTTATCCACAGTCAGATCACTTCACCTAGAGTTAAGAAAACCTGCAACTCCAAAATTGAGACTTAACCCCACCCCCTCCAAGAGAAAAATCTCAGAAAATCCTGAAGCCATTATCACACAATGCTCTTTCCTGTTCCCCTACACCCCTCAAGAGCAGACTTGCTCTAACAATAATACTTCCTGCTTCAACGGCATGATCGTGTTTCTGACTAGAGGTAACAATCCCACACTGTTTTTGCAGTGTTGGCTGCAACATTTGCTTCATTTGCCAGTAAGTTTAAGGAAATGGGAAAACTGTCCTACTGAAGCCTTGGAAGACTCTACTAGAGCAAGTGACTAGAGGAGTCTATGCCATGATCTTTACAAGAGGCCTGCCAGTGAGACAAACGGGAACTAAGGCAGAACATGGACCACCCCAGTGAACATAGGTACCTCTGGACACTGAAATCTCTGCTCTACAGTTGGCTTCAGGATTAAGCTGGATGCTACAATCCACTCTAGTCCTAGAATAGCCTCAGAAACTTGACAAGTTCTGGCCGCTTTCTCAGCACAGTTGCAGCAAATGGATGCTGCTTCTCACCCCTGTGCTCAGCTGTGCCTTCTGCAGTGAATCCCACATCATTTGCTGTGGCCTCTGCTGAAAGCTCTTCCTCTGTCACATACACACTGCAAAATCATTAGAGCAAAACAAGTAAGACACAGCAATCACAGTCACACTCTTAATGCTCAATAATTCCAAGACTGGGTTTAGAAATAAGCTTTTATTAAGTAGATTAAGTTAGCCACTATTGAATTTGAAGAATGAGTAAAGAAACAGAAGTTCCATAATCAGGACTAATTCTGTTATGCTATTCAGTGGTAAACAATTTTTTATTATTTAATACCCAGAATGCTCACCCTAAAATACACGGTCTTCCTAGTCCCAGTGAGTTTTCAGTTGCTTGATTCTATCTTCTATCAAAAATTCCATTATAAAAAGGCAGTTACCATGTTGCTGGCCAATTTGAAGGTCCACATTTGGCTCTAAAATTTTAGGACAGTGCGAATGCTTAAAATAGAAAAGAAAAAAAAATTACCAAGAAGTCAATTTTCTCCCCATCTCTCCCCTCCCTTTCACTGCTGAGACATATATTAACTTCTATCTTTTTTAAGAATGAAGTTATGCTTATGCCTATAATATTTATTAAAAATTGAGGATAATGCTTGTTATCTTTGGGTTTTTTTCATCTCTCCTCCAGTAAAATAAAACTCCAAATGGACACTTTTTCAAACTAGGTGTCAGTTTTCAGTAGCTAGCCAAGATTGATCAGGAGCAGTAATATAATATTAAAAGGCATTTTCCTTTTTGTCTGCGTGGAAAATGTTAGGTAGGTTTCATTACTAGTTTCCTAGGACATGCTCACGCATGAATAAAGCACTGAAATGATACTGAAGTTTATAACTAGGACAGAGGATCAACTGCTGGATGAAATTGCATAAATGCAGTGTTTCCAATTGTAACAAATGCAGTTACAGTCAACTAATTTATCCAAAATAGAATTCGTATGAGCTAAAGCAGATAAAGTTAGTACCTTCTCCAAAGTTATATACAATAGATAGATGTAAACTGAGATCAAATACAAAGACCATGCTGGTGTCTGGAGATAAAGCTCATAACTATTTGTCTATCTGCAGAGGAACCTAAATATTACCGACTATGTAATCCTCAGTCTCTTTAATTCCTTTTTATAAGGAAGAATATTCTAGCAGTGGTGAATGCCTGAGACTGACCTGTCCCCTTCATCAGCTTTATATGTATGTGTATTTCTCTTGTACACTGTTGCTTGCTTTTTACTGTGTGCCTGTGTTTTGGCACATGCCTGGAAGCTCAGAGAAGTGTATTTGTATCAGAATCAATGCCTGTGGTACGTCGCCCTTTAGCCTCCCTGTTTAAAACATGACACTAGGCAGGGAACCTGTACTTTGACAGTGTCTGATCAAGAAATGTCTTCTTTACCTTTCAATATTGTGAATGTTACCTTTTTCCTGAATGCATCAGCTCAAAAGCCTCATTAATTTTGTCAAAAGGCAGCGTGTGAGTCACAAATTCATCAACCTTGATCTTTTTGGACATGTATTCAGTCACCAGTTTGGGTACACTGTCTACACTCTTCCAGCCTGAAAGAAAGAAAACATGGCTTGTTTTTTCCCTTTTCCACCCATCTCAGAGAATTAAAAATACATCCCTTACAGAGGCACTTGTATGATCAATATGAAAAGGAACAGAAACAAGTGGCGTGTTTGTCCCTCCCATGGAGGTCTGGCAAAAGCACACATTATCCAAACACACACACGTGCACAAATCTTTCACTAGTTGTTCCAGCATTCAACACAACAGCAGCCCTCACCTAGGAAAGTATACACAAGGCATCTCTATCAGGCCCCCTACGTATCTTTATAACCCAACCCCGTAAGTTCTGTATTGCTTGGACAAAGAGCAGTGTAATAATTCAAAGTCTGAATACTTCTGTCTACTTCAGCCATTACTGAATTCCCCACCAAAAAAACCTCAATGTGTTTTTGAGTTGACAGCAGAAAATGTGTATCAAGCACTTGTTACCTTTTTATTTTAAAGGTCTTTACAGCACATTACCATGTTGGCCCCACAATTTGCTTAGTGGTTAAGCAACACAAACACACTGATGTGAGTTCCCATCTCCCCAAAGAATAGGTCCTTTCACTGGACCAAACTGAACCAAACCTTCACTTGGTGATAAAGCAAGTATTTAGTATTGAATAGCATATAGATATATTCTCTCTTCAAAATGTTAGATATCATACAGATGTGTTAATCTGTACCCTGGCCATAGGAATAACAGATTTTAAAAGTCTTCATCTTAAAAGTTAACACAGCATTTATGAATAGTCTGTCAATAGTACATTTCTTGCACAAGCAAAACCGAGGTGGTGTGTTCTTCCCAGCTTTAGCCCATAGTAAATTATTTTTATCCCCATACGAAGAGAGAGTTACCTCCGAACGCAGTCCCTTTCCATGTCCGCCCAGTTACTAGCTGGAATGGCCGTGTGGAGATCTCCTGGCCAGCAGCAGCTACTCCAACTATTACACTGACTCCCCAGCCTTTGTGGCAGGCTTCCAAGGCAGCCCTCTTCATGGAGAGACAGGACAAAGCAGAGTGGTCATTGCTAAGGTTTCTGCTGCCTGGACAGGTAGCACTTCCCTTCCCCAATTAACGAATCACCACATCAGCATTTAAGGAACAATAAATACACTGAAGATTACATTATACTTTCTGTTGGTTCAGATTCTTTAGCCATTAAAGGTTCACTTTGCACTTTTTATATCCTATCTAGCTTTCAAAGAAATCACTCTGAACTCCCACTGAGAGTTAGGAGAAACTGTAATCACATACCATATTACTGACAGTTAGGAATGCTACTGTAATTCCTGAAGACCTAGCCTTACATTCAGTAATACTTCTGCATTTCCAAAGGTGAAATTCACCTTGAGAAATTAGGGAAATACTGACTGATCTCTGAGATTTTACAGTTCATTGCACAATATATTTTATGTGAGCTTTATTAATTTTTCAACTGTCAGCATAGAGAAACTCAGGATCTCAAAAAAGACTGATTAAGGAGAAAACATTTGTAAGTGCCATTTTCAACCCAAGTAGCAGCTGCTTTCATTACATAATTGGGATTGAGTGTAAATTGTCCTTTTTAGTTATAGCACTTATCATTACTATTAAAAAAATTATTGAGTCTAGCACGTTCTGTGTTAAGAAAGCAGCTGATCTTGCTATTTAGCTGAACTGGTCCCTCCCTGTACATGCTCCTGTTGGTCAAGCACTCACCATGACTCCGACATTTCCGATGCACTCAAACGAGTAGTCCACGCCACCATCGGTCATCTCAACCAGCACCTCCTGGATGGGCTTCTTGGAGTCTTGGGGGCTGATGCACTCAGTAGCTCCAAACTCTTTGGCTCTGGCATACTTATCCTTGTTAATGTCGATGCCAATGATCCGGGATGCTCCCGCTATTTTGCAGCCCATAATAACCGCCAGCCCAACTCCTCCCAAACCAAACACAGCACACGTAGAGCCAGGCTGCACCTAGGATTAAGAATGGAGTCATGGGCAGCAGAAAAAAATTCATCCTTCCATGTGAGGAGGAAATGCAGGTTAAGGAGTCTGTAATAAAGGAGAAAAATGGAAGCGAATATATAGGGCTATGAGATTTTATAGATAAGGGAAACTATATAGAAATTTAATCCAAAAAGCTCTTTAGGTACTAAGCTTTTTCTTTTGCCCAAAGACTCATGCCCACTCACCTACCACCTCTGTCTCACCCTGGGCTTCGGACTATCAGAATGACTTGCAGCAAATGAAGATGAACTGGGAAAGTAATTTATACATAGCTGGTATCAAAAGGGATGCAGAATAGTCCACCTGAATTTCCTCCAAAGGGCAACGGGTTCTTCTAACCTGATCTGCTTCTTATGGGGAATTTAAGAAATTCTTAGCTAAACTTCATCATTTGAAGAGGAAAAAGAAACACAGATTTGGGACATCATGTTTACAGTTCTAATGTGGTCCCTAAGCTGTGTGTACCACAAGCCCAGCCTTTACCTTAGCAGTGTTGACAGCAGCCCCATAGCCCGTGGAGATGCCACAGCCCAGCAGGCACACTTTATCCAGAGGTGCTGCAGCATCTATCTTGGCTACGGAGATATCAGCCACCACAGTGTACTCGGAGAAGGTGCTGGTCCCCATGAAATGGTAAATCTGCTTTCCCTTGCAGGTGAATCTGCTGGTACCATCAGGCATGACTCCTTTCCCTTGAGTAATTCTTGAGGCAAAGACAGGAAAGTGCAGTCAGTCTTAAGCAGCAAGTATTTTCACCAGACAGAATCTGCTAAGCAGCACAGAGAGGCAGCTGCATAATTGCACCTTTATATTTTGACCATTTCAATAAACTTAGGAGTTCACAGAAATGAGATGCTAAACTCCTAAAACTTCATGCTGTGAATTCCTCCATGGAAGCACTGAAAGAGATGGAGTTTATTAACATGTTGACCTTGTTAGCTACCAGTGCTAACTGCTTGTGCCACAGTATCACACCACTGTCTTGGCCTCCTTCAGTACCCTCCCTTGAATAGCACCTGTCAGTTATATCACTGGGGCTTTTTTTTTTGAGTTTGGGAGACTTTTCTTCTCCCTGCAAATTTATCTGGGAAGCAGGTATTAAAGAAGAAAGGATCTGTCTGTACTACTTGAAAGCTTTGGTGTTTGTTCACTCCCAAGAGCTAAATTCTCTAAAGTGCTTCCCTTAAGTATGGATTAAATATGGCATCAGAGCATCCTGTGGACACAAGGTAGCAGTTTGCACCTTCACATGCATGAAAAGAGAGAGACAGTTTTATTTATGGGAAGAAAAGAAATTTTAAGGAAGAATGGAAAAAATTGCATAACTGACTCCTGAAACACATACTTTCCAAGTCATTAAATGATGCATCAACAGATTCATTCTTCAAAGAAAACTGCTGTCAATTACTTTTGATAACTACAGCAGGTATACATTGAACAAATACTATAGTGTGTGTCAAAAAAAAAAGGCATACAGACCTTATCTTCTGGCACAGGTTTGTTTTAGGATTCTTACAGAACTTGCACTCTCCACACTGGGGGATGTATAGAGGGATAACAGTGTCCCCTAAGAAAAAAAATACTCAGTATCTAGTTACTGAGTCAAGCAAGGCATTTTGAAAAAAAAAATGAAGTTACTTGATTGTCATTGTTTTTATGTGAGCTTGTGTTCACTTAAAACCTTTGCGTAGTAAAAGCTGTGTATTATACAGTGGTATTATAGAGTGCTAGATAAACCACTTTAATCCCAGCTGAGCAGACAGCCCATCTGAAATTCACCGTTCCAGAACAAGCAGCAATGTTACTATACAACAAAACAACCCTAAATCAACAGTGAGCAACGTGACTAAACACTTTAGGCCTTTTAATTAAACCAACAGATAAAAACTAAAATTTGAAAAAATAATAAACCCCCAACCCTCTTCTAACTACACATTGATCCAATTTCAAGTAAAAAAATTGGTATTCTGGGCTCTTTCAAGCTTTAAATCAAGAGCTCATTGAATAAATTAGTGTTGTGTCTCACAGACGATAGAAATCTACACAGGCATACACCCCAGAATAAAACATTGTATTAACTCCTGCAATATGGCATTTCAGTGGCCCAATTTGACAGCTGGTCTTCAAATAAAGTAACACTGTCAAGGAAGGCAGAAAACTTGTAAGGTATTTTCTTACCCTTCTTTACTTTTGTTACTCCTTCCCCAACACTCTCTACAATTCCTGCTCCTTCATGTCCCAAGATCACCGGGAAACATCCTTCAGGATCAGCACCACTCAGAGTATAGGCATCAGTGTGACAGACAGCAGTGGCAACTATCTGTGAAGAAGTATAAAATCTGAGGCACCCTGAAGAACAGAGTAGTAGCACAGATCTAAATAATTCCCTTTGGTCAGAAATTCGGAACAATTGCCAGGTCAAAGTTCTGGCAGCATTTGGGATATGGGCAATATACTTTCAACTCCTGGCAAGGCACTTTTTCGTACTTTGAAAAAGCAAAGTCATGATAGTACATTTTATAATTTCCATGAACCAAAATGCGACACTGAAGGGGGTAAACATGATATTTTGTTTCTTATAGCTAGAAATCAGTGCTCCAAGTCATCTCAAAGTAGGTTAGCATCTCAGATTTGAAATAAGTGAAGACACAGGTAAAAACCAGAGAGACCATGCAGAACTCTCAGTACTGCATAAATCCCGTTTAAGTCTTCAGCACCATGCAGATATCCTTTCCACAGAAAAGTTTCACATCAATGTATGCTTTTTGGCAGATATAGGCTACTGGAAAGTCCTGATGAAATCACAAACTTGGGTACAGGGAATCCAAGAGACCAATCCCAGCTGAGCAGGCAGTAACTCATGGCCTGACGGATGTAAAATCCAGCCTATTACACACCTGCCACAAATGACAAACTGCTTTCCTTCAAACAAGATAAACGTGTTCCCAGTTCAGACATTTTGTGGGAACTTAGTCTGTAACAACTGGAATTGATCCCCAAGGTTAGCCATTATCCTCAGACCAGACTGTGAAGTGAGACTAGTAGAAACTAAAAGTGTTTTTCATAAACAGAAGATCTAAATACTGTAATTTTCTTCTCCGTAAAGCCAGCTGAGATACTAATGAACTAATGATATCTATTCAACATTTCTTCTGTTGGCAAACAAACCGTTCATCTTTAATACCCAGTCTCCCAAAACAGAAAACCATATAGATAAGAATTGATGTCATTACCTTGATACGAACTTCACGAGCTTTTGGTGGAGCAACCTCCACCTCCTCAATAGAGAGAGGTTTACCTGCCTCCCAGGCAACAGCAGCCTTGCATTTAATAACCTAAAAGAAAAAACAACAACAAAAAAGAGGACATCTGCTGTATGATTCATTTAAAATAATTCTTGTTCAGCCAAGTGAGAAAATAGAAGAAGCACTACTGGTTTTTGGAAAGAATCCCAGATCTGAAATTCATAATTTCAACACAAGTTTAATTGCCCCACATTTGCTTTCAGGAAGCTAAACAATAATGATTAAGCCAAGATCTGAAATTTGGATGTCATTCTCTTACTGAGCAAAAAATATAATAAGCCTGGGAGTGCTTACGAGACACGCTGCAGTGAAATGAGCAACATGAAAGGAAAGGTTGCATAATAAAAATGGTGGTTTAAGATCAGAGACTGCCATTCATTTCAGGTATGTTCATTCAGCACAGAGTGTTTAAAGTTGGAAAGTTCAGAAAGGAAACTGTGGAGACCCACATCAAGAGTGAATTTCCTATTCCTTATCAGGATGGTTTCCGACTAGGATTCCTGCAAGGAGATGCGTGTGTGCAGCTGACGTGCAGAGCCCTCCAATGGTGTAGAGGGACCAGAGGGACTTTGCTATACGGCTCCTGGCAGCGAGTTCCTGAGCACTAACACCTCTGCAGTGGCCACAGGGATCACTCTTAGCAAGTCTCATTCACTGCTCTCAGCACCCCAACAAATCCTGCTCTGCATCCACACCTAAACATCCCAGGAAGCTTTTCAATCCAAATGGTGCAGAGCCTGGATGAAAAAGCAGGATTTCTGGATCTGTAAACCCTATTAACAGGTACATACACACAAGTGACTGAGAAAATCAGCAGGCATTATACCCATACAACCTAGAGCAGCTTCAGGTGCTAAAAGGATAAGCATCTGGATTACCCTTAGAGGTCAGCTTGATGAAGATGACATGGTCTAAGCCATTGCTATTGGAAATATACACCAGTAGAAGAAAATGACATTTTGTGTGTTCAAAATAGCTGTGGTGTTCCCGCGGAATGCTTGAAAGAGGATTAATGCAAATTCCCAAGACCAGAAATACAGTTACCCAGCCTTTTTGAAATTGCACTTTCTGGAAGAAATAACAGTGCCAAGACCACCTGTTGAGCTTGCCAGGTCTGATTCATCACCTGTGATCAGGAGAAAATAATGGCTAATCTATGCCTTTCTGTAGTATTTCGATTGTACAATAAAAAGTATCAGACTTTGCCAGAGCCAGTTAAAATCCTCACTGTACCTGTAATAGCAGACCTTCAGATGCTTACCTTGGCTTAAATTTGGTAAAATAAATACTACAGACCCTAAAAGCTTTGTAACAGAAAACAGGTACCTATTCCAACAGCCAACAGGGATCTAAATTAGACAGAAACACCGCTAACTAGAACCATGAAATCTCCTTGCCCTACCTTTTAATACCAGGGTAAATATTACAAAAATGCTCAGAATGTGCCACAGTAACTAACTGTGGAATCACAGTGTGAGCCATCCGTCATAATCTCTAAATCTACCAAAGATTTTCCCAGAAAATCTAAATTCAAAGCACAAAGTGCAAGAGGAGCCATCATTCAGTAAATCATTTACTGGTTTTTAATCCATGCCCTCATCCTCCCCTCATTAAGTCATCACTTGTTCTTGTACGGGAGCTTGCACATTCCTAAAATTTGATTTACACAAGCTTATTTACACAGAAAATTAAAGACAGACAGGAGGAAAAAAGTCTCCTTACAGGATAACTTCTGATCATCTGAAACTAACAGTACACATCTGAAAGCACATTTTGAAATAGTAATTTCTGATTCAGTTTATACAGCCACAAAGGCCCCTGGACTATTCAGAACGGGTATCAGGAAAGCCCCATCTTCTTCTGCTCTCTAATTATTCAAAGCTTTCCACTGTTGCTTTGCTGAAAATCTTGAAGCCAACAATTGGAAAAAAACTGAAACCACCAACTTCCAGCAGTTCTTCATTTCCTCTATTACCATACTAGCACAGGAGCACAGCTGTTGGGTTGCTTGTGGCTACACACACAATCAGCCATCTCAGTAGGGATGACACCGAGCTCTGGGCAGTGACAGAAGCTGCTCCAAACCCAGTGCCAGCCTGGAGCGGCCTTCAGCGTCCGGCCAAGCGTGGCCACCGAGCCCGCTGGGGCCCCGGGCACTGACCGCCTGTGCAGAATTCAGAGCAATATTGGCAGAAGGCCTGCACTATCGCGCTGTTCTTAAAGCAATGCAGCTAACGTGCCAGGCAATGGCCTTGGACGCAGGCAGGGTCCTGTTTAACCCCTTCTTTCCAGCGGATTCGGTCGCACCTGCCCGAATGAAACCACCACAGGAAACCAGGCAAGCTCAAGGTCTTCTGCTTGTTCCTCCACCGCCGCGACCCACGAGCGGCCGGAGCGCAGCCCTCAGACCCACAGAGCGCGCACGGCGTCGAGTACAACACACGGCGGGGAGCAAACGCGTGTGTTTTCCTTCCCAATCCTGCAAATACTCACACCGGGAGCCTCCCACGCCTAAGTAGCGGCACCGACTCCGCCGCACGCCTCACACGCGTGGGGCAGGAACCCGGAGATGCCGGACAAACCCCGCGCCCCGGCTCTCGCCAGCACTGGGACGGGAGCGGCCACAGCGGCCCCGGCCCGCAGCCCCGGCGCCGGGCAGCCCCCGGACCCCGGCAGGGAGGGCACGGCAGGGCAGGGAGG